>JAKSZP010007275.1:0-39805 GCA_022478985.1 Massospora cicadina | reverse complement strand
CAAACCCGATGTTTGTGTTGCCTTTCAAGTGCGTTGAGGTGGGCTGCTGCCTCCGCCCCTTCTGGCCCCATGCAGGGCTATATCCTGAGGCTGGAATGTTGGACTCCAAGTGGGCCAATTCTGCCAGCGCGCATGATATAACCACCGATGTGGCTCGTGAGCGTCTGGATGAGAGATGGCAATAGTGGCGGATGGTGTCTTTTTTGAAAGTTGCCCATGTGGAAATGGGATCCGCGCAAAACGGTGCAACAAACAATTTTGCCAAAGTTGCCTCTTCCACCCACGTAGAAAATCCTGGTGACGCAAGCTCTGGGGGGTGTATTTTGCACCAATGTGGGGCCTTTGCAACTGTGACGGGTAAGTGGTATGTTATCAAGACCAGTCGGTGGTCGGAGAATTCCATTTTCATTGTTTTAAAGTGGGAGATGTGGGGTTGGAATTTCACCGGTGCTAGAATAAGGTCAATCGGGTCATGGACCTTAATTGGCCGTTGTGGATGTGGGGACGCATCATGTTTTTGAGCAGTGGGGCATGTCGCGGCCGCGCATCCATTAACCCAAGGGTGGCTTTTAGAACGTGTAGTTCTACATGACCCTGTGGGGCGTGGGGTGAGGGCGGCCACCGGTCTGTTGGTGAGGTTAGCCAACAGTTCATGTCGCCAATAGGGAAAGAATCAGGGGGTAGCGGGAGGGATTTGACTGACAAGAAAAATTCCCAATGCTCTTGTGCACCGTTTGGGGCGTAAATGTTGACGATTGTGTGTGCAACATCAGCCCATGAGAAGGTGACAATGAGCACTCGGTCATTTAGGAATGTTTCTGAAGATGTGAATTTGAAAAAATTGTTTTTCCAAATTAGCACCCCACAGTGCTTTGACCAAAAGGATAGGGATGGTAGGGGCATTGTTTTCAAGCATCCTCGGAACCTCGTGGACAGTGGGTTTCTTGGATAGCCAAGATATCCACAGGTAAATTATTTTGTAAAAAACTCAGTTTCCTAGCCTGGGATGGGGAGGCCTTGAGTCCGGCGATATTCAGCATCCCTAGAGTGAAGGTTTCCCCCATCGCACCTTAGGTGTGAGGGGGTGGGCCCCCTGGCCCACCATCCTCTTCCAGGTCCCCACGGGCTTTCACAGCAGCGCGGGTATTAGCAGCAACGCTATTGGGGTTTTTGTTAATTTTTGCAGAAAGAGTCGCGTTGGCTTTGGCCTTCACTTTTTGTTTTCCTGACGTCAGACGAATTTTTTGTGGTGCAGATAAGTTCAGTGCACCATCGAGTGTGGCAAAAAAAAATTTTTTTGGTTGGGATAGGTCCCAAGTCAGTTTCAACCGGGGCTTGGGTGCAGCAATTGGGTGAGATTGAATCTCCCATCGGATCCTCGGATTGAAGTGTCCCATTCAGCTTGGGCCTCCCAATCTGATTGGGTGATGGATTCCCAAGTTGCTTCCGCCGTGAAGCTCTCCATGTCCTCCTGGCGTTGTGAGTGTGGGATGGTGGTGGTGACCTTAGCCACTTCCTTGGCTGCAGTCCTATGGGCCTGCTTGGCCTTCTTCTGCTCCTGCGGGGATATGGGCTTTACCAATAGGTAGCAGCCTTGTGCTCCCCACGGGAAAGCCTCCTTGATGCTTGCAGGTGGTTCATAGTGCGCCTCTCCACTGGCCATGGCCGCCAAGGGGTGCTCTTGGAATGTGACGCCCTCATTGATGGGGCATGCATGCGCCTTATGGCTGAATGCATCACAGTGGGTGCAAATGGGGGCGCACTGTCCACGGTTACCCAGAATGGGTGGGTGGTATGCCCTGCGATGTCAATAAAGGTGGAGTGCGGGATCTGGGTTAGGTCCTTCATGATCTCCTCAGTTGGGGTCAGAACTGTGATGGCTTTGCTGGTGCACAGGTGTGGCATCAGCGTGAAACGTTGCATTTTGAAAGATTGCATTTCGCCATATATGGCGAGACCATATTTCAGGTGTTGCTCCAAAATGTCACGTTTTACCGTAGTAGGCAAAAAGTCAAAAGTGAGGAAAATTTTGTTTGATTTTGTCCATCTGGTGCATTTAGTTTTGACGACCCATTGCCCTTCGGGGAGTTCAACCACTATGTGCACCGCTGCAGCCTCGTCTGCTGCTATTTTGCTTTCAAAACCTAGGTCCAGCCAACCATGCAACATGGAGTGAGGTGCAACATACACACACAGGTCGGGAAAATTTTGTGTACATCTTCACAAAATTTTTCTCATAGGGCCGTTTTTTGGATGTCCAGATACACACAGACTCTGAATTCCACCGACGAAAGTGGCTGGGAATGTGGCGTATTGATGTACTGGTTGCATCGTGCTTGCCATGTGAGTATCTCTAGGGAAATTGTGACCGCCGGTTTTTTTAGATTTTTTTCTATTCCACCAGATTCTCCGGGGCATTTTTGAACATTAGAGGCCGCGGGCCTTCCGCCTGCTCCTCTTGCCTTGCTTGCCCAACTGCTCCCAGACATGGGCGCAGACTAATCCCCTCTATGAGATTATCAAAATAGATTTAGTCTTGAATTGAATGGGTTTCAAAAGTGTTTGCAACAAGAAAGAAAAGTCTATTTATATAGATTTAGAGAGGGGCCAAAAATAGTATACAATAGTGATTTTAAAATTAAAATTGAAAAAGAAACCACTTTTAAATCATTGTTTTTTGAAAAAAAGAACTGGTTTTGATTATTTTGAGAAAAAAGAACCTTTTTTAACAAGTACTAACAGTATAAAATAATTGAGAAATTATGAATCTACTTAATAAACCACATTCACTGACTGACTGGCATACTGATTGACTTACATGTGAAACTTTCAAGTCTGATAGGTTTGATCTACTTGGGTGAGTGGGTGAGAATTGGTGATTATTATCAAATATGAAACTACTGAGTTTGATAGTTATAATTCTATTTGGGTGAGTGGTGAGAATTGGTAAATATTATTGAATAATTTACCAAATTGCTCACCCAAAACTAGATAAAAATCACTATTAGGGTTTTAAGTAGATTAAGTAAAGTTAGAATAATTATCTCACCAGCCACAATGACAACAGTTAAGCTGTTAGTCCAAATGGCTCAATAGTTGTGCTGGCACAGCCTATAAGCTATGTCACTGTGAGCTTATCATCTAATAAACTTTAAATACTGTAGCAAAGCATGGGTTTCTGTTTTTAGGCTTATATAATTTTATAAAACCTGCTTAACCCTTTCAGTCATTTTCTAACATAATCATCCGTTTTTTAGCCTTAAATTTGTCACGAATTTCTAAGCCAATCTTCACTCTTTTTGAGCTCATTTTGGTCCTTGTCATAACACAGATATTTGATAAAATTTTAAAATGAAACTATATAAATCTTATTTTAATTGGATGCATATATGCGTTTTTAGATTTACATACCCCTCAGTTTTTGGATGCATATATGCATCAAATGATTGAAAGGGTTAATTAGGTTCCTCTAATTAGTAAAAACTTTTGGAAGCAAAGTAAAATTTGATGGTTGTTAGCCTGGCAGGGTAATTCCTGCTTCCAACCTAGTGCAGGTTTTTTAAATACAAGTTTGAAACCTGTAGATAGATAAATTCTTGGTGTGGTATATTTGTCCCAAGGTTGACCCACCTCTGATACTTTTTTAAATTTATTGTGGGGAAGGCCAACCATGGGACAGACACTTCCGAATATGAGTCAGGAAAGATAAACTTAGTACCAGGGGAGGCACCCCAGAGAAGCGATGCTATCTCTTGTTGCCAGCGGAATGCCACTTATGGGGAGGGGGAGGTAACGTGTGAAGGGGCCGTAGCCACTATTGAGCATGTGTGGAGGAAGGGGTCTGATTTGATGAACCAGACTGGGAACCAGGAGAGACCAGCTGTCAGTGACGCGGTGGGAGATATTCAAACATCCACACTTGAAAGTGGTCCACCAAATGAGACTGGAATCTGTGGACAGCTTCTGGGAGGGTGGGGATGGATCCGGCGATGGCATCCAAGACAATTGTGTGGATAGTCCACATGGTGATTGCAACCACAAGAACACGGAGGGAGGGTGAGAGGGGGAGACCATTGATGAAGCAAACATATCACTTGACAGACTGAAGGGATGCGTTTGATCCTGGCCCAGCAGACGTTGGACTTCGCGCCATATCACTTTAGAGGTGGGGCACTTCTCCAGGCGGTGGAACAGCGTTCCATACTGTCCACACATGACACATATGAGTGTAAAGCATTAGAGCGCTCAGCTGTACGATACACCCGCCTCAGGCAGCGCCACACATGGGAGCGGACTTGAGGCTGCAACAGAGGATGGTGTGCGTATTTCCAGATAGTCTTTTGGGTCTCAGTGGAATAAGGGATGTCCATCATGTCCAGGTAGTCCACCCTGGATAGGAAATGGGGTTGAATGGGGATCACGCCATCATGGACGGGTAGCCCCTGTACCTCTTGTGTGAACTGAGGAGAGGGGTGGCCTCTTCGGGTTGTATGTCCACTAATATGAATTCTCCACTCTGCGCTTCACATGGAGAGTAGGATTCGTTTGTAGTGGGTTTTAGTCCCGTGAGGACCTGTGGCCGATGTGTGTGATGCGAGGTATTTCATCAGGGAGTGGGGGTTTGATGGATTGTTGAGGCCCAAGGCTCAGGAGAAGTTGGAGCGGGCCGCGCGGGACCAGTGTTGTATGGGAGTGTAGGAGCGGTGACGGCCGCGATCCAAGTGCCCAGGATCTTAGCAGCATGGGCTTTGAAGTCAAGCAGGCCCATGCCACCTTGATGATGAGGGCCAAACATGACCTCTAGCCATACTGGTGGAGGGCGGCCTGACCAAAGCCATCCTTGCAGCAAAGCATACAGGGATTTGAAGAAGCTCGGTGAGAAGGGGATGGCGTGGGCTCTGAACCAGACTTTGGATAGGAGCATAGAGTTGGCAAGATTAATTCTGCCAGTGAGGGTAGTAGGGTGGGCTCTGAGAGAGGCGATTCGCTTCATCACGTTGTCCAGTATATGGCATTCCATTACTGCTGACGCATATCCGCCTGCCTCCAACCACACGCCCAGATGGCGTACCGGTCCTATGGTAGGTCGCGGCACAAAGGGGAGCACCAGTGGAGCGGTGTGTTTTGAGTTAGTAAGGCGTGGACGTGGGCGAGCATATGGGCCGGGTTGGGAACTAATTGCTGGGGCCCAGCAGTTCTGAAATCGACCAAGGAGGAAGATTTCAGTTTTGGAGGCGTTCAGTGCCGCGTTGCTTACCTGGGAATATCCTGGATGAGGGCTTCAAGTGCGCATGCATCTTTGTTATTAGACACCCCCACCACGCAATCATCTGCAAATGCCATCATCTTGACTGGGGTTTGGCCTGGCACATGGACCCCAGTGAGTTGGGCATTCACATTTTGCAGTAGTGGGTCAAGGCTGAAGTTGTATAAGAGTGGGCTGAGGGGGTCCTCTTGTCGCAGGCCCCTTTGAGGGCGGACTACTTCCGTTAGGAAGCCTGGGCCACGCACTGCCATAGTCGCAGATTCCGTGAGCAGCATCACCCAGTTTATGAAGTGGGGGGTAGGCGAAATTTATGGAGGCAGGCCCTAAGGTATTCCCAGTTTACTCTATCATAGGCCTTTTGTTGGTCCAAGAATACAAGTGCCCCAGAGGCTGTGGACTGACATACATTAGCCACAAAGTGCACGTTATCCCAAATCGACCTTCTGGGGATGAAACTGAATTGTTCTGGGGAGATGGTGGCAGATGCTACAGTCCCTAAACGGTTAGCCATGATTTTTGTTAAAATTTTGGTGTCTGTGTTTGTTAGAGAAATGGGGCGCCAGTTGGCTAAGTCATGCTTATCCCCTTTCTTGAAGAGTGTGACAGTAAAGGCCTCATGTCCTCCTGGTAGGAGGCGCGTTTCCAACAGGCTTTGATTAAGTGAGGCTAGCAGCAATGGAGATATATATTTGAAATAATCTTTGTAGAACTCATATGGAATGCCATCTGGGCCTGGGCATTTTTGGTTTGGCGCACCGCGAATGGCTGTCCATAATTTGTTCAGAGTAATTAAATTCATTATTTCTGGGTATCAGAAAATGGTGTGGATATGAGCTCAGTCAAGAAAATTCTGCCATTTCAGCCAGCTGAATTGGTTCAGCTCAGTATAACTTGGAGTAATATTTTTGCATTTTGATTGCCACTTTGGCGTGTGTCCGCAATGGAATTATCTGATCTTCGCACCTGTGTGCAGGCCACACTCTGGCGTGGTGCAAAAAATTTAAAAGAACTATGCGGTGCACTTGTCACCTTTAGTGATGTGTGTGGCCCTGTATTGGACACAAACCTGATGTTTGTATTGCCTTTCGAGTGCGTTGAGGTGGGCGGCTGCCTCCGCCCACTTTCGGCCCCATGCAGGGCTGTATTCTGTGGCTGGAATGTTAGACTCCAAGTGGGCCAATTCCGCCAGAGCGCGCGATATAACCGCCGATGTGGCTCATGAGCGTCTGGATGAGAGATGGCAATAGTGGCGGATGGTGTCTTTTTTGAAAGTTGCCCATGTGGAAATGGGGTCCGCGCAAAATGGTGCAACAAACAATTTTGCCAAAGTTGCCTCTTCCACCCATGTGGAAAATCCTGGCGACGCAGGCTCGGGGGGCAGATTTTGCACCAATGTGGGGCCTTTGCAACTGTGACTGGTAAGTGGTAGGTTATTGAGACCAGTCGGTGGTTGGAGAATTCCATTTTCGTTGTTTTGAAGTGGGAGATGTGGGGTCGGAATTTGCTGGCATTAGAATAAGGTTGATGTGGGTCATGGACCTTAATCGGCCATTGTGGATGTGGGGATGTGACATGTTTTTGAGCAGTGGGGCATGTCGCAGCAGCGCATCCATTAACCCAAGGGTGGCTTTTAGAACGCGTAGTTCTATGTGACCCTGTGGGGCATGGGGTGAGGGCGGTCACCGGTCCGTTGGTGAGGTTAGCCAACAGTTCATGTCGCCAACTAGGAAAGAATCAGGGGGTAGCGGGAGGGATTTGACCAATGAGAAAAATTCCTGACGCTCGTGTGCACCGTTTGGGGTGTAAATGTTGATGATTGTGTGCGCAACATCAGCCCACGAGAAGGTGATGATGAGCACTTGGCCATTTAATAATGTTTCTGAGGATGTGAATTTGAAAAAATTATTTTTCGGAATTAGCACCCCACAGTGCTTTGACCAAAAGGATAGGGATGGGAGGAGCATTGTTTTCCAAGCTTCCTCAGAACCTCGTGGACAGTGGGACTCCTGGATGGCCAGGATATCCATGGGTAAGTTGTGTTGTAAATTCTCAGTTTCCTAGCCTGGGATGGGGAGGCCTTGAGTCCAGCAATATTCAGCATCCCTAGAGTGAAGGTTTCCCCATCACACCTTAGGTGCGAGGGGTGGGCCCCCAGGCTCACCAGCCTCTTCAAGGTCCCCACAGGCTTTCACAGCAGCGTTGGTATTAGCAGCAACGCTATAGAGGTTTTTGTTAATTTTTGCGGAAAGAGTCACATTGGCTTTGGCCTTCGCTTTTTGTTTTCCTGATGTTGGACGAATTTTTTGCGGTGCAGATAAGTTTGGTGCACCGTCGAGCGGGGCAAAAAAAAAAAAATTTTTCAATTAGGATAGGTCCCAAGTTGGTTTTGACTGGAGCTTGGGTGCAGCAATTGGGTGAGATCAAATCTCCCATTAGATTCTCAGATTGAGTGGCCCGCTCAGCATGGGCCTCCCAATCTGATTGGGTGATGAATTCCCAAGTCATTTCTGCCGTGAAGGTCTCCATGTCCTCCTGGCGTTGTGAGTGTGGGATGGTGGTGGTGGCCTTGGCCACTTCCTTGGCCGCAGCCCTATGGGCCTGCTTGGCCTTCTTCCACTCCTGCGGGGAGTTGGGCTTTACCAATAGGTAGCAGCCTTGTGCTCCCCACGGGAAAGCCTCCTTGGTGCTTGCGGTTGGTTCGTAGTGCGCCTCTCCGCTGGCCATGGCCGCCGAGGGGTGCTCTTGGAATGTGACACCCTCCTTGATGGGGCATGCGTGCGCCTTATGGCCAAACGCATCACAGTGGGTGCAAATGGGGGGCGCGCTGTCCACGGTTACCTGGAATGGGTGGGTGGTATGCCCTGTGATATCAATAAAAGTGGAGTGCGGGATCTGGGTTAGGTCCTTCACAATCTCCTCAGTTGGGGTCAGAACTGCGATGGCTTTGCTGGTGCACAGGTGTGGCTTAAGCGTGAAATGTTGCGTTTTGAAAGATTGTATTTCGCTGTATATGGCGAGACCATCTTTCAGGTGTTGCTCCAAAATGTCACGTTTTGCCATAGTAGGCAAAAAGTCAAACGTGAGGAAAATTGGTTTGATTTTGTCCATCTGGTGCATTTGGTTTCAACGACCCATTGCCCTTTGGGGAGGTTGACCACTATGCATACTGCTGCAGCCTCGTCTGCTGCTATTTTGCTTTTGAAACCTAGGTCCAGCCAACTGCGTGACATGGAGTGAGGTGCAATATACACCGCGGTCAGGAAAATTTTGTGTACATCTTCACAAAATTTTTCCCATAAGGCCATTTTTTGGATGTCCAGATACACACAGACTCCGAATTCCACCGACAAAAGTGGCTGGGAGTGTGGCGTGTTGATGTACTGGTTGCATCATGCTCACCACATGAGTATCTCCGGGGAAATTGTGACCACCAGTTTTTTGAGATTTTTTTCTATTCTGCCAGATTCTCTGGGGCGTTTTCAAATGTTAGAGGCCGCGGGCCTTCCACCTGCTCCTCTTGCCTTGCTTGCCCAACTGCTCCCAGACATGGGCGCAGAATAATCTCCTCTATGAGATTATCAAACTAGATTGAGTCTTGAATTGAATAGGTTGCAAAAGTGATTGCAACGAGAAAGAAAAGTTACCTCTGATACTTTTTTAAGTAAGAGTTGATTTAGTAGTTTGGAAGACATGTGACGTATACAATAATTATATATAGAGATGTTTTGGGTAGCAGTTTGGTGTTAATTATTTAATTTATAGGTTTATTTTGTTTAGCTGAATGGTTGATGGCTTTTGTTCAAATTGATAGGACACAGTTTAGTTTTAAGGGTTGATTAGTTACCAGCTGATTTGATAATTTCAGTTAGGTTTACCTAAGTGGTCGTGGTTTTATGTTGATTTGATTGAGCAATTAGATTTGGCAAAGTGGTTATTCTTTTTTTATAATAATATAAAATCTAAATTTATAAATCTGATTATCTAAAATTCTATAATACACTGTAGCAAAGCATGGGCGATTAATGGCTAGTACTCAATAAAACCCTTTATGAAGTTGGTGCCATATTTTAAACTGACCTGTAATAGCCATTTTATAATGAATTTACTCAGCACTGTATATTTTAAGTTACTTATAATTTATACTTGAACCCAAACCAATGTAAGCTTTAATTTTTATTTGTGAGAAAAATTCTAAAAGCCAAGTTGGAAGCTGGTACCAACTTTAAAGAAGGCTTTATTGAGTATTCATAATTTTTCAATTATTTTATACTTTTTAAGCTTTTTAACAAGATTCTTTTTTCCCAATTTTTTATTTATTTATATAGAATAGATGCACCTGGCTATACATTGCTTTGGCTTAGTCTGGTTATGAAGAAAAGAAAGAAAAGAGAAAGCGCACCTTTCTAATTATGGGGTTACCCAAAGTTGCTCAGGTTTATTTGTGAGCTCACACTAACAGCCTAAAGGCTGTGCCAGCACTACGCTTGAGCCACTTGGACTAATTGATTCACTGTTGTTCTTGTGGCTGATGAGCTGGGTATCCTAAATTACTTAATATTCTATAATAATCTAATTAAAACTCAAACACTTATTTATATTTAGTTTTTGGTGAGCAATTTGAAGAATTATCAATTATTCACCAATTCTCACCTAATTGACTAGATAGATTGAACCTATCAGAATTGATAGTTTCATATTTGATAATTTCTGCCAATTCTCACCCACTCACCTCAATATATTGAACTCATCTGGGTCAATGGTTACAGATGTCAGTCAGTATTTCAGTCAGTCAGTGAATGTATCTTATTAGGTAGATAGATAATTAATGTACATCCACCAAAACTATCAAGTATTTTATAATCATTTGAGCCAATAATATATCCAAATTCAGCTCAAAGGAGTGATAGATTAGAAACTGAGGTTTTATTCATGGATAAACCACTAAACTGATTAGCTAAAACAGTTGAACATAAGGGAGGATACCCCAATGGTTTAGTATGGACCCTCTACCACTGCCTCCCGAGTTTGATACCAGTAATGGACTTTGGGTAGGGGACAATTTTGACTGTGTTGGTTTGCGCGCCAATGCCCAAACTGAGATAGCGAATAGCAAAGGTAGTCCATGGAGTTCCTGGCCTATCATACGCCGTGCATGGAGGTTTTCTGGTTTTTATCCTCCTTTCCCATTTTCTTCACTTCCCTAATTGGTGCAGTATTGTCCCCAGGTCTGCCCACCTCAAATAAAATTTAATAAACGGTTGAACATATCAAATCAACCATCAACTACTTTATAAAACCAAACTTACTTATCAGAACAACTAAAAATCACTAACAACTTACCATAATCAATTAACTTATCAAATCAGCCAATCACTAACCATTTACTAAAACCATCAAGCCTATTCAACCTAAAGCCACCAACTGCTTGACAAAATCATCTAAGCTATTTTATTTTATTTAACCAAGGCAAGCTGACCAGGGGACGGGAATTAACGAGTATGTGTGGAAAACAAAGATAGATAAAATTGGGCACCCCAGGGTACTCAGGTTACCCCTGTTGCCAGCGAGACTGACAGGTATGGGGGGTTGGTGCTCTACTCCAAGGGGGTTTCCCCAGCTATGGAGCAGGTGTGAAGGAAGGGGTCTGTGCGGAGGAACCAGTATGGGAACCACGATTCTATGAGCGCCTGTTGCCTTGGCCTCATATATATCTATAGAGCCAGGCTTGGAAGTGCTCCAGTAAGTGGACGTGGAACCTGTTGATAACCCCATGGATGGTTGGGACCGTGCCCCTGAACACATCTAAGACAATAGTGTGGATTGTCCACATTGCAATGGGTATCATTAGGGAGTGGAGGGTAGATGGGATTGGTGACTCGATCTGGAGCGCGAGGAGGCTCTTTGATATAGAAAATTCCTGTTCGTTTTGGATCTTAAGCAGGCGCGCGACTTCCTGCCATATGGCTTTGGTTGGGGGGCATGTTTCTAGGCGGTGATGTAGGGAGCCCTCTCCTCCACATACTGTGAAGGTTGCGTAGAGGAAATTGGAGCAGTCCGCCATCCTATAGGTCCTTCTCAGACAGCGCCAGGCGTTAGCTCTTACCTTCAGCTGTAGGAGTGAGTGGTGCGTCATTCTCCACAATGTCTTCTGTGTGGTTAAGTTGTAGGGGATGTTCAACGCATCTAGGTATTTAATTCTAGCAATTGTTGGGGTCATAGCAAGCATTTCTCTCTGAGGGGTGGTTTTCTGGATTTCTTAATTTGAATTGGGGGCTGGGTCGTCCCCTTCCCTGCACAGTACCAGTGTTCTCTATGGTCAATCCCATGCATGGATGATTTGGAGGATGTGTTTGAAGTGAGGGGGGTTCTATGTGGGCCCGTTGCGGTAGGGTATTTATCAAGGTATGATAGTAGCCTAGGTGGGCTATGTGGGTTGGTTAATCTGATCGCCTGTGCAAAGTTAGTCCTCGCTACCCTGGACCAGTGTTGTTATGGGAGGTCTGGGGCAAGGACTTTCTTTATCCAGGTACCTAGGATGCAGTTTTCATGGCTCTCAAGATCTATTAGTCCCATGCCTCCACTTGAGCATGGGCCAAAGAGTGTTTCCATCCGTATGGGAGGATGGGATCTGGGCCACAGCCATCCCTGGATGAGCGCGTGAATTGAAGTTATAAAGGTGGGTGAGAAGGCGATCGCATGGGCTGGGTAACATAGTATTGGGAGGATGAGTGAGTTAGAAACTGTTACTCGCCCCGTTAGTCCTGGGGATCTTCCCTTGAGGGAGGCTGCGCGGTTGGATACCAGCTGTAATAGATCGTTCTCAATTGTCTCATTAGAATATCCCCCTGTTTCCAGCCATATCCCAAGGTGGCGGACAGGAGTGGTGGTTGGAGGTGATGCAAAAGGTAGATTGTGTTTTTCCTTTGTATGGGGGTATGAGGTTCTGGTATTGTAGCCCTGTTGTTAGTGTACTTGCCTAAGATAATGATTTCTGTTTTCATTTTCTTGATTGATGCGTTGCTCACCATGGAGTATTCCTCTAGGGTGCATTTCAGCTGTCGGGCATCATTGTTGTTAGCTATGCCTGCCACACAGTCATCCGCGAAGGCCAGTATCCTGACTGTTGGATGGCCTTGTGCAGTTATGCCCATGAGGCTTGAGTCAGTTATACGGAGGAGTGGATTGAAAATGAAATTATACAGCAGTGGGATGAGGGGGTCCCCTTGTTTGAGCCCTCTGTGTGGTGTGAACTTGTTAGTTAGGAAGCCAGGGCCGCATACAGCCATGGTTGCAGATTCTGTAAGGAGCATCGCCCAGTTTAAGAATCTGGGTGGGAGTTTGAAAGCGTGTAGGCATTCCTTTAGGTATGGCCAACTAACGCGGTAATATGCCTTTTCCTGGTCTAAGAAGACCAGGGCTCCAGTTGCTTTGGACTGACATATGTTTGCAACAGGGTTTATGTTGTTCCAGATTGAGCGCCCTGGTATAAACCCAAACTGGTTGGGTGACAGGACGTCAGAGGCAATTGCGTCTAATCTGTCTGCTAAAATTTTTGTTAGATTTTTGTGTCAGTATTAGAGAGTGCGATTGGATGCCAGTTGGCCAGGTCCAATTTGTCACCCTTTTTATATAAGCTTATGACATATGATTTATGGCCACCAGGTAGGAGCGTGTTTCCAGAAAGCAATGGTTCATAGATGCCAATAGGAGGGGGGCAATTTTCTGAAAATATTTTTTATAAAATTTGTAGGGTATCCCATCAGGCCCTAGGTATTTCCTATGTGGTGCACCGCGGATTGTATCCCAAAGCTCCTCCCATGTAATTAAATTTAGAATATTGTAGTTTGGCGGTGTGCTTTGTATTCTGTCGGTTTGTATAAATTTTGTGATTTTTTGTGAGTCTGTCTGCATATCGTGGTATAAATAAGTGTAAATAGCGGTGTACTTCCACCTTGGCCTCCTCAGGGTCAGTTGCCACGGTGCCGTCAGTCTTGTGGACCTGTGTGCACATGGACTGGTTTCTGCGGGAGTGGAATTGGTGGAAGAAATATGTTGAACATGTTTTGCCTTTCTTTATGAACTTAAATTTGTTTGATACTTTGATTCTGTATTGGTGCTCAAAGAAGAGGGTGTTTAGTTGGGCGGATATTTACGCCCATTTGCATCCCCAGTTGGGGCTATAACCGGATCTCAGGATGTTAAGCTTGAGGTGGTCCGGTTCCACCAAGGTACGCCTGATTGTGGCTGTATTGGCGGTGTACTTATGTGATGTGAGATGTCAGGCTTTGTTGATTAGTTCCTCTTTGAAATTTGCCCATGTTACAATGAGATCCAAAGTGAATGGGGCTGTGAATTCTGGGTTTGTGGCCTTATGTTCAACCCATTTGGATATTTTGGGTAATTTTGTGTTTTCAGGGTGTAGCTTTCTCCAGGGCGACACCTGTGCATGGGTTCAGGTTGGTGATGACTGCACCAAAACAAGTCGGTGGTCGGAAAGATTGATTTTTTGTATAAATTTGGAAATTCTTGATTGTTGGGATTGTGGGACGAGGATGTGATTGATGCAGCTCATTGATATAAGCGTGTCAAGCGAACAGCAAGTAAGAATTAGACTGGCCTGCCAGTCAGAGTGCCAGAGCACCAGAATGGCAAACCAGAATGCCTGAGGCACTGCTGTAATATGACAAGTATGAAAATGGAAAGGAATTCCACCAATATTTGCCGGTGAGCCAGAATTTTGTATAGGCACAAGATAGCATACCAGATACTCATGGCCATGAGCCCCAATGGGTGCAAGAACATTGGCGGATAAGGTGGTTTAATTTTCAACATATAATTAAAAACTAAATTTTGGGAAAGTTTTTTAATGGAAAATTTAAACGAAGAAGATTGACCAAACATTTAATCAGTGCTATGCAACTGATTAAATACTAGTCGATTGGGGTAGTGACAAACTGGGATTGGGTCCCACAATTTTGACCTAACCGGCGAATTGTTCAGGAATGGGGGGTTTTGTTCCTTGAAAACTGACATTGCAAAACTTGGCAGTGGGCCAAGTCGCTGTCAGTTTGACCTCAAACATCTGAACTGGAGCTCAGTTACATTTCTGATGGTTTGTGTGATGGTATTTGGCCCAACAAGCAATGGGAATCCCTTAAGGCCACCTCACATAGGAGTGGGTCCATTTGGTTTAGAATGGGTTCAGGATGCCCAACCCGCCCACGCTCAGTCGCTGGACAATTTGTTCAGTCAATGGCATCACATTGGCTTTAATGCCCAAATTGTCAACAGAGAATTTCAAACCCTCATCAATGGCACCCAATGTTATCTCTATTGGCTTATTGATCAAATTGGAGCCATCAGGCGTTCTGGCTGATACCTCAGTCTTCATGTCTATCTGACCATTTGAATTTTGGGCATTGGCCAGGCTGCCGCTCAAATTAGATCCAGCCAATTTCAATATGGCAATTTCAGCGCAAAATATGCAAATTCCCTGTAACAGATCTGCTGAGGTGAGTGTGGGTACTGGGGGTGGGATCCAAAGTGGAAGGGCTGTTACCCATCGCTCATCTACTATGTGAGCGAGATCACCCTGAGTAATGAGGGGTATTGTCATCCTCTTTGGTGTCTTTTTACTCGTGAATGGAAAGATGGTCCAATCAACTGCCAGAGGGCGTTCCTGGGAATTAAAAGAGTGCTCCCTTGCATATGTTGGGCCATGTCATGTGGGGAAGGAGTGGTGATATGGGGGGAGGGCATCCTGTAGGCCAAGGGATGCCTTCATTGTGCGGAATTTGATGTGCCCCGGTGGGTATCCCCTGGGGTTCAGCCATCAGTCTATGTTGGGGTTATCCCAGTAATTAAAGTCGCCCAACATGATGGTATCTGGTGGGAGGGTAAGTGTTGGCACGGTTTCTAGATATTGTTTTCTCTCAGCTGCGGTGCACAGTGTATAGATGCATGCTATTGAGATTGTTTCCTCTTGGCATGTGATCGTTGCTACCAGGATGCAGCCATGAAGGTATGATGATGAATTTGTAATTTTTAATTTTTGTTATTTAAGACAATCACCCCACAGTGAGACGTCTGTACTGATTGTGATGGTGAGACCCTGGCTGACCAGGATCCTTCTTCCTCTTGTAGACAGTGGGTTTCTTGGATGGCCAAGATGTCAACAAGGGGTTTTTATAGGAAGTCCAGCTTTTTGGCTTGGAACGTTTGAGACCTGGCTCCCGCGATGTTTAGCATCCCTATTGACACTGAGGTTCCCATGGCGCCTCAGGAGTGGTTGGGAGTGCCCTCTAGCCCTAACCCACCTCAGCTCATTTTGGCCATGCTCTGCATCTGTACTCCAACTCTCTCAGTGACAATGTCAGTTCCCTTGATCTGACTCAATTTTTGTGGGAATTGCGATTTTTGAATTTTGCATTATCTTTTCCTGCATGTGTCTCATGATGGTTCAATGCGTGGTGCTGATTGGGTTCTGTAATTTTAGTTTGAATTTGGAGAGTTGTGCACCACATTTTCGCCCATATTGCAGCTGAATTGTTCCTCAAAGTGTGCATGATTGATGTCATTTGGTGACTCAGTCAAATTGCTGTGAAAATTTTCGACCTGGGTATATTGTTCTGATTGGTTGGCTCAGTGTATATCCAAAATATCCTCTAGAATTTGTCCAGGATCGATGGATGTTTCCACGTGCACTGCTGCCTTGGCCACTGCCCACTTGCGGGATTTTTGTGCCGCTTTGCGTTGTTTATGTGTAACTGGGTCCACAATGGAGTAAAGTCCATTTCACCCCAGCAGAATGGGTGGTGGCCGTCAGTCATTCTGGCGAAAATTTTGTTACTTTTGTTCATGGCTTTCTCACAGTAGTCTGCTTCCATTAAGCCCTCCTTCATGGGGCATGTGTGTTCCTTGTGTCCCAATGAACCGCAGTGGTTGCATATAGGTGGTGCACGTTCCTGTGTAACTCAGAATGCGGAAGACTGTCCCCTATCTGCAAAGTGAAACTCTGCTGTCCGGGGGATTCTTGATAAAGTCATCTTCCACTTTGGGGAATGGGTTGATCATGGCAATAGCTTTGCCTGTGCACAGGGTTGGCATTAGGCAAAATCGTTGTAATTTGAGTTGCATAATTTCTCTGTAGGCTATGAGCCCTTTGTGGAGCTCCTCCTCAATTAACTTATGAGGAAGGTTGGTAGGGAGTGAGTCAAATGAGAAAAACAAAGTTTTTGCTTTGTTCCATCTGGTGCATGCGGTGCGCACTATTTTTTTGCCCTCAGGAAGGGAATTTTGATGCAGACTTTAGCTGCAGCATCCACTTCTTCAGCTGTTTCAAAAACAATAATGATCCAGCTGTGGCTCATGTTGTTGGTGGCGACATATACCGCATGGGGGAAAAGGGAGGACTGTGCCTCGCATGTTTTCTCCTACAGGTTGGGGACTCATCCCCAAGGAAAAGTTGGAGTCCATGTTCCACCTTTGAAAGGGGTTGTTACATTGGATATACATGTATTGATCTTGTTTTATAGTAAGTACCATAAACATGGACGGTGTCTGAGTTTGTGGTTTCTTGGTGGCTTGGGTTCCTGGTCCCCTCCAGGGCGTTTCTTGCCCTTGAGTGCACCGTTTTGCGCACCTCTTGATGCGATGCTTACCCAGGTTGTATAAGATTTATTATTCGAATCTCCCATCTCTTCTGTGTGATTATCAAAATTGCTGTTCAAATCAAATCATAGTAACTAAAGTGAATGTTATGGGAAATAAAAACTAAAACGCAGACCATTGAAGCTATTGGTTTAACTGAATACCAAACTGCTCAGTTGCAACAATATAGCAAATACCATTGAAAAAATAAGGTTTTTACTTATTACATATAGAACATTTTATTTTACTGTGATAACAATTATTTTTAAAGGATATAAACTTTTTGGGCATGTGAACCATAACTCACCAAAGTTTCATTGTAATTGGATGAATGGTATAAGATATCAGATTTTGAATGAATGAACAATTACATTTTTGGCATAAACTTTCCGAGCCAAATTACATGAATTTAAAAGACAAATCATATTTGCCCATAGTAGTTTCACTCCAATATCATCGGATTCTCTACCAGCTGCTCCAGCGTGGGGCAGTGGTGAAACTCCCCCTGCCATTTTCCATCTGGCAGGAAAACGCGCTAGGACTGGTTCACCCAGTCATTCCAAACCCATGGGATGATTTGTTCCACCCAAGGATCTGGACGCCCACCTTGCTCATACCCAAGCGGTACCATGCTGCCCCCTAGTGCTTCCCCAGAGCAACATGCATTTCAGCCTTAGGGTCAAATATGGGAAACTCTTCCCCTATGATGACCAAGCCATTATCAAAATGGCACAGGCGGTGATGATACCCACCAAAAATTATTGATTTCTGCCCCTACAAGGGGTACTTTGACCTCGGCTTCACCTGCAAAGCCAACGCTGCCACTGCAGCAACTGTGCCCCTGGTATTCTAAGGCACCCCTCTCCCCACAACTCGGACTCAGCTCCCAGCGGACACCACTTTGGTAGTCCAGTTTTCTGGACTGCCCACCCACCTCCCCTGAAGTGCTCCACCAGGAGCTAATGGCCAGTTTGGCAGCCTATGGATCCAACCCCATCCTACAATTTGTGGTCCCAAATGGGGCCACTTGACTTGCTGGGCCTCTGGCATATGCCACAATAAGCACTGAATTCAATAAAATTGTGGCAGCAATTCCGCCATGCACCGTTATTCCCTCAGTGCCTGAACATCCATTTTGGGCCCGCGTCGAGGGTGGGCAGATGATCTGCCCATCATGTTTTGAGTTAGACCACTTGAAACGCAAATGCCCATACATAACCACATCAGATGGATCAGATGACTCATCTGCCAACCTCCAATCCAATGCCCACCCTGTACAATTTCAGGTATGGGGAACAATCCTAACTCCTCCACCCCCAAAGCCTGTTGCTGCAGCTGCACCTGAAGCCACGAATCAGCCTCCTCCCCACCCCCAATGACATAAATAATTCCTCCTTTCAAACATCAGATTGGATCCCAGTTTGATCCCATGCATCTACAAATGAATTAATAAACCTCAACTGTATGCTGATTCCCCAATCCAATTCAACCAAAACCCATGGGAATTATTGGATGATATTGAAAAATCAGGTAACATCGTTGAAGGTCTGACGCTGCAAGTTGAGCGGCTCTGTAACGCAGAATGGGATGCAAAATTCCAGCCTCAGAAATATGTCCCACAACCTAACGCCAAACCATTCTACAGCGACCACCAGCTTGCAGTAGAAGCAGCTGCCACACCAGATTGCTGTCCGCTCTGCAAAGCTGCCACCAAGTCTGTAACTGCGCTCGCAGGAGGAATTCCACCTCCAATTATCCCCCAAAATCTTAAAGCAAAGTAAGATCAACATGAAAACTTTACACAAAAACGTCACTGAAGCCATCCAGAACGTGGTAACAGTACCATGGAATCCAAAAGCAAAAATAACTTGAACCAACATTACCAAGTTCGTTAAATTCCCAGATGCCCACCTCAAAGCTGAAGATGCTTTGGCAAATACATTATTGGCATTATGATGGCTGGCAAATATTTGGAATTTCCAGTCATAAAGGATATCAAACCCCCATACTGCCAATTCCCTCACACCCTTACTATCTGCCTTAACACACACCCTACTCTGGGATGAGATGGATGCGGCTGAAGGCGAGCCCCCTGATCCCTCCTCCACATCCACCATGAAGAGATAGCAGTATTCGCTACCCACCAGGTTAGATATTTTTAGGTATGATTCAATCAATCCATCCATTTTGGGCATTTGTTTGAATCGTTAATTTTTTTATTATGATTTTAGTTTTAGTTTGGTAATGTCCGTCCCCTGGTTGACTAACCTTGGTTAAATAAAACATTTGAATTTTTATTTATATAGATTAAGGATTTAACTACAAACTATATGACTTTGGGTAGTTAATTAAAGTAAATAGAATAGCATAGGACGATGATTATTGCTCTTTATAGTTAAATGTACATTTTTGTCAAGTGCCAACTAACCATTATTTCTTAGCTTAATAGATCTTTCTTGATATTTGCAATTATTTTTTATTTATTAGAGGATGTCTGGCCAGGGGAGTGACACATCTGATATGTGGAAAAGGAAGTAAAAAAGGGGGCACACTAAGCTATGGAACCAAGAGGGCAGGACAAGTCATGGTACACTTGTGTGTGGCTAGTAGCCACAGGTTGCGGGTGACTATGGCCTTGAGAGACTTGACAGCTCAAGGGCTAGTAGGGTGTACCGCCTATAGAGACTATGAGGTTTTTGGTGTCACATCAAAGGAACCAGATTGGGAGCCAGTTGCCCATCTGTTTCTTCCATTTGTGTTTCATTGATCCAAATATCCAAGCCTGGAAGTGGTCAGCCAAGTGGCTGTGGAACCTGACGATAGCTTGGTTAATGTTGTGGAAGATCCCGTTGAATGCATCAAGGGCAATTGTGTGAATGGACCATATTGCAATACTCACAATTAAAGCCCTTAGCATCTGGGGGATAGGTGAGATTGTGTTAAGTGCTAGGATATTGCGGGATAGTCAGAATTCAGCTAATGGTGATTGGTGGAATAAGTGCATCATGTTGGCCCAGATAATCTTGGATGGCGGGCACTCTTCCAGGCGGTGGGCCAGCGTGTTGTGTCTGCCGCAGATGGCGCATGACTTGAACATTGAGAAGGTGCGGTCAGATGTTCTAAATGTGTGACGCATGTAGCGCCACACTGTGAAGCTCACTTGTGGGGATAAGTGGGGCAAGTGACGAGTTCCCACACCTTCCGTTGGGTGCGCAGGTCATATGGGATGTCTTGGTAATCTAGATAGTCAATCTGGGATAGAGGGAAGGGTGGCAGTGGGGCAGGTGCATTGGTCACAGTTTGTCCTCTGTGGATTCGCATGTATTCTATTGGAGGGTTAGTACCTTCAGATTGTTGTGCATAGGAGAAACTCCAATCCCCTTGTCTTAGGGTGTAAAGGACGCGTTTGAAGTAGCGGTTGGTGTTGTGCAGTCCTGTGGCTGTTGGATGTGTTGTTAGGTACTTCATCAGTGTTGTAGGGTTGGATGGGCACCTCAGATGTAGTGCCCCTGCGAAGTTAGTTTGGGCTGCCTTGGCCCAGTGGGGGGATGGCGGGCTGGAGGACGTTGTCATAGCTATCCAGGAGCCAAAGATTTGCGTTGCTCATTCTGTGAAGTTGAGCAGCCCTATCCCACCTTTCCTCCAGGGGCCATACATGGTCTCCAGCCTGACTGGTGCGTGGTATCCAGACCACAGCCAGTTCTGCAGGAGCTTGTAGACTGCGTTGGTAAATTTTGTGGAGAAAGGAACTGCATGAGCAGCAAACCATAGCTTTGACAAGATCAGGAGTTGGCCAACATAACCCTTCAGGATAAACTGGCTTTACTCCTCCACATAGTTGTCAATCTTTTTGTGATGTTGTCCAAATTTTTGGTTTCAATGGTATCAAGTGCATATCTGCCAGCCTTAAGCCATATTCCCAGATGACGGACTGGGTTTGTGGTGGGGTGGGGTGCAAAGGGTAGGCATAGTGGTTATATTGAGGTAGGTCTATGTCCTGTGGTAGGATGTGCGGTGGTTTTATTTGGTCAGTTGTGGGAGGGGGGTCCAAATTTGCTTTAAATTTGCCCATTACAATTACCTCTGTTTTCTGTTTGTTCAGCTTGGCGTTACTTACTGACTCATATTGGTGGATAATGCGTTCAATTGCTCTGGCATCCATATTGCCTGAGATGCCATTGACACAGTCATCAGCAAAGGCGAGTATTTTGGTTAGTAGTTGTCCTTCCAATTTGATTCCAGATAACTTGGAGTTTACCATGCGGAGGAGAGGGTCAAGGCTGAAATTGTGTAGTAGGGGGATAAGCAGGTCGCCTTGTTTGAGGCCCCTTTGTGGGGTGATGATGTCAAATAGGAAGCCCAAGCCTCTGATTGAGAACCTGGCCGAGTGTGTTAGGAGGAGTGCCCAGTTTATAAAGCGGGATGGGAGGTTGAAGGCCTTTAGACATTGTCCAAGTAGTCCCAGTGCACTCGGTCATATGCTTTCTTTTGGTCCAGGAAACAAGGGCGCCTGTGGGGTTAGATTGGCAGATATTGGCTATGGTGTGAATGTTATCCCAAATTGAGTGATTGGGGGTGAAGCCAAACTGGTGGGGGGAGAGGGCTGTCTGTGCAATGCATCCCAGACGCTTAGCTAAGATTTTTGTTAGTATTTTAGTATTGGTGTTGGTAGGAATATTGGACACCAATGGTTTAGGTCTGCCTGGTCTCCTTTTTTGAAGAGTGTGACCACGTATGCGTCTTGGCCGCCAGGTAGAAGGGCTGTGTCCTCTAGGCACTTGTTCATAGTTGCTAGTATTAATGGTGCAATGTGGTCGAAATATTTTTGTAAAATTCATATGGGAGGCCATTGGGCCCAGGACACTTGTGTTGCGGAGTTGATTTTATTACCTCCCACAGTTCCTCTCTAGTGATGGGTTCAGAAGGGTCTAGTTTAATTGCTATATTGTCAATATTAGCAGATGATGGAAAAATTTCATTTTGGTAGGTGCCACAAAATCCGCCGTGTACAGGTCTGTGTAAAACTGGTGTAATTTGGTCAATATTTTGGATGGTGTGGATGCCAGTGCGTCATCTGCTCGACGGACCTGTGTGCAGGTTGCCAAGATTGAGATTGGTCTAAAGTGGCAGAAAAATTAGGCTGTGTGGGTTTTGCCAGATAGAATACATTTTGACATGTGCCATAATTTGATACAGTGTTGATGTTTTGAAGAGGGAGTTGACCTGTGCAGATGTTTGGAACCACAGGCATCCCCATTGAGGGCTGTATCCCTCGCGGGGTGTTTTTTTTCTAGGTGTTGGAGCTGTCTGATAGCCTTATTGATTGTCACGAATGTTGTGGTTAGCTTTCTGGAGTTCAAGTGGCAGGTTTTCTTAGTTACTCTAATCTTGAAAATTTCCCACTCAGCAATAGGGTTCCCTGTAGGTGGTCGAATTTTTGTTTGTGTTGTTATCACTTTCTCAATCCAAAGTTTAAGCTCTGGAAAGTGTATG
Source organism: Massospora cicadina (assembly GCA_022478985.1). Lineage (NCBI taxonomy): Eukaryota > Fungi > Entomophthoromycota > Entomophthoromycetes > Entomophthorales > Entomophthoraceae > Massospora > Massospora cicadina. The sequence goes on along the minus strand of JAKSZP010007275.1, from coordinate 17,397 downwards.
GTGCTCGGATGAACCTTGTGCCAGGTCGGTGGCTTTTGGTATTTTGCCATGGATGATAATTTTATTGAAACCATTCGGTGGTCAGAGAGGGGGATAATTGTAGTTGTAAAATTTGATACATGGTGACAGAAGTCTATGGGGGCAAGCATCAGGTCAATCTGGGTCATTGAGACCAGTTGGTTGTTATTGTAGTGGGGCCTCATCATGTTCTAGCGTAAGCCTGTTTGGGGATGGTGTCATACAGGCCCAGCGTTGCCTTTAGTATGCAAAGCTCTGTGTGGCTGCAGGGTATGGCCTTTATTTTGGGCCAATGGTCAGTTATAGGATTAAGCCAGCAGTTAAAATCTCCTACAAAAAATGTTGTCTCAGCGAGTGGGATTGAGAGGATATTGGAGAATTATATTTTTGGTGGTCGTTTGGATCACTTGGGGCATAAATTAATGCCACAGCGAAATTTTCTCCATTCCACTTAACATCTGTTAGGAGTAGCTGTCCCTCCAGGAGGGAGGATGTGCTTCAAATATATATTGGGGGGCTGCAGTTGGCTTTAATTACCACCCCACAGTGGTACATCCACAAGGATTTAGCTGGGAGGGTCATGGTTGACCATGACTCCTCCTCCCCCAGTGGACAGTGGGGTTCTTGGATGACCAAGATGTCCACAGGGATGTTGCACAGGAAAACCATTTTTTTTGGCCCAGGATGTGGGGTCTTTGGCTCCCGTGATGTTGAGCATCCCTATGGTGATTGCGGTAACCTGCACATTAGGAATGTTGGGGCGACCCAATGGGGTATCCACATTCCTTAGCAGTGTGAGTCATACTACAAGTTTGGGGCTGATCAGATGGGATTGGTTCTGGCATGTTGCTTGGTGTTCATAGCATCAGTCTTGTTTGGTTTCTTTAGGCTTGGATTACTCTGAGGAGTCTGGCTCTGGGGTTGGTTGTGTTGTGCCCCACCAGCATAAAATTTTCTGCTACTTACCTGTGGGCTAGATGTGTAGAAGCCAGGTGTCAGGGCAACTGGGTTTTGTGTGGGAGCATTGTTACCTTGTGATTGGCTGGGATGATCTTCCATATCATACTCATGGACCGTGTTGTTGTTGGATACATGTGATTGGCTAGGAGGATCCACAGTGGTGCTAGGTGGTTCTGCTTCAGTGTAATTGGAGGCATCTGATTAGTTGTGTGTGAAAATTTTGCTTTGGTTTTATTGAATTTTGTGTGGGGGGTTTGAAAGGTTATTTTGCCATGCTGCCATGGCATCTGATTGGATCTGGTCCAGGGAAATTGTGGTGTGGGCTTGGGTTTCAGCAGAACTTGTGGCCTGCTTGTGGGCAGCCTGTGTGTGATAGCAATCCTTGCGTGAAACAGGTTTGACTAAAGTAATTTTAGCTCTTTCACCCCAGTGGAAGGCATAAGTGGCATCCTTCATTTTACCAAAGGTTGGGCTCATTTTATCCATATCATCTTCATAAAATTCCAGTGCTTCCACCCCACATTTGATGGGGCACACATGGTCTTTGTAGCCTAGAGCTGAGCAGAAGCTGCAGATGGGTGGAGTGTGTTCTGATATGATATGAAAGAGGCGAGATATACTGCCGTCAGGGAGATTGATGGTCACCATGCATGGAATGATAATGATATCTTCTACCATATCTTGGTCAGGTTCAATAATAGCTATTGCCTTCCCTGTGCATAAGTGGGGCAAGAGGGGGAATTTTTCAAAATCAAATTGTTTAATTTCACCATAACTTTCTAGGCCCATGCAGAGCTCATCCTTGAGGATGTCTTGGTACATGGTACTCAGGAGTCAGTCAAATATGATGAACATGTCATTTTGCCTCATTCCATCATGTATATACTGTTCAGATGATGCAATCTTGATTTTCTGGATTTATTCGAGGTATGCTGACCAGGGGACAGACAGTACTGATCACAACACTCAAAACGGCAAAACAAACTACTAACCAGGTGGGAAGCAGAAACTGCTTAACCCACCATGGCAGAGGGTGAGGAGGGGTCAGGGGGGTTGGTTTTCAGAAAGACCCACCTCGATCAAGGTGTTTGGTTACAGTACTGGATCAGAGCAGAGAGCCAGGGCGTTGGGGCATCTGCATAGTGGGGGCTAAGGTCAGCGTAGTAGGAGTTTTTCCACTTCTGCATCAAGATAATGATGGGAAAGTGTTTCAACAAAAGCTGCGAGGAGAACTTCAGCTTCTTTGCGGGCTTCAGGAAGTTGGGTGAAAAAGGAGATACTGTGGCGGGTGATTTTGGCTGAGGGGTTGAATGAAGCAAGCGTTGCGACATTCATAACAGCGATTTCAGCATCATCAAATAGTTTTGAGATGTCACTGCAGGGAGATTCAGGAAGTCAGGGGGAAGAAGATGGTGGGCAGGCCATGCTGGAGCTGAGCCACTGACTGGGCCACCGCGGTGCGTAGTTTTGGGCAATGAGGAGAGGCCACCGCAGCTAAGGCGAGCTGGTGGTCACTTTGGAAGGGGGGGCTGTATTGGGTAGAGGAGCGAAATGGCGAGGGGTAGGGGTTTTATCGAAGTCAGGAAGGAAAAATTCTGCCTGACCATAATCGCCATGGCAGAGAGGTTGACCTGTATGCTTACTAATGAGGATATTACCTGATTCGTCAGTTTCAACCAATAGATCCCATGGATTTTGGTTCACTGGAATAGTGGCATTTAAATTTGAGTGGGTAGGATTGGGCGAATGGGCAGCTGCTTGGGTGTGAATGTTGGTCCAAGCATTGCTCTGATTGGCTGGCTTAGATTATGGTGGGAGAGTGAGGATGGAGGTTTTGGGTGGGGCTGATTTTCCATGTGGGCCCACTGAACGAGATTGGAGGGTGGGAGGGGGCAGCAAAGTGCCCCATACTGAACCTCCAGAGGGGGCTCAGAAGTTGCATCAGCGGATTTGGCCTTTTGGACGCTCTTTTTGCATGGTCAATGCCAAAGCAGAGGGAACAAATCTGCCTACCATTATTGACCTGAGCCCAAAAGAAATGATCTGGCGCTGCAGCCACACTAGCGCGGGGTGGGATTTGTTGGGCTATGGTAGGGTGGTGTGGTATGATTGTGGCTGTTGCACGAGGAGCAGCAAGGCGTTCTGCACCAGATGGAATGGCAAAGATGAGGTTGGGCTGAGTGCCATAAGCCATGAGCCCCGCGACCAACTGGTCATACAAAACCTGGGGTGGAAGGTGGGATGGGAGATTTGCAAAGGATACCACTAGCGTGGTGTCTGAAGGGAGGCGAGTACGGGTTGTGGGAATGGGAGTTTTTTTTATAAATTAGAGGAGTTTGTGCTGCCGCTTCAGCATCCTCCTCAGATTGGAACCCAACGTCAAAGTAGCCCTTAAAAGGGCGGAAGTTTATAAAGCCAGCTGGTGCAAAGGCTGTAGTGGCTAGGTCAATAATTGCCTTATCAGCATATGGGAACAAACGCCCATAGTCCACTCTGAGGCAATAGCGGATAGCAGAGCGAGGGAGGGCAAGAGGATGGGGGCGAGAAGGGTGGACGCGCGCCAGGTGGAGCGCTAAGTCCCGTGGGGGGACAAAACGGTTGGAAGCAGTGGGTGGGCTGTTTGAACCCATCTGAACGCGCTTGCCTGCAGGGCGGAAAATTCTAGGTGGGGGTGCACTGCTACCCCACACTGGGGTGGCAGGTGGCAGAGCCAAGGACATCAAAGAATAGGTTTTTGGGCAGATGGCTGTAGATAAATAAACTTAAATTTAAAATCGCTCAAAAGTGACTTTGAGTGGTTAAAGAGAGACCAGATGATGCAATCTTCATTGTTAATTTTTATGGAGAATTTGGATTTTGCTGCATCTGCTGTTTCCTCCATGGTCATGAACCTGACATCCACCCATCCTCTGTGCAAATTTTTAAAATTTACTGAGACAGTGTCTGGGAAAATTGCAGAGAAGGCCTCCCCATTTTCTCCCATTATTTGAGTTTGGTGTCACCAACCATAATACTAAGGCTGTGTTCGAGGGAGTACAAGGGTTAGGAATATTCTATTTTTGTGAAAGTGCCCATTTTTTAAAAATTGTAAAACTCTGGGTGCAGTGCTATGCTCACCCTTTTTTTGGGGGGGGTTGTCACAGCATGCTGCCAGGGCATTTCCTCTAACAGTTGGGTAGGTTTAGGGCCTTTTGTGCTGGCCACATTTTCCCAGCTGGTATTGGTACATACAAATCTGCTCATTTTCCTGGTTGATTGTCAAATTCAGATAATTTGTGGAGAATTGTGTTACTAAAAGTGATAGTAACGGGAAAAAAGCAGCTATATAAGGTACTATTAATCATAATTTCTCTTAAACTATTTGGTATTTTCAATTATTTATAGCATAAAACTCAATATGATGGTATTTTTATTCCATTAAAACCTGTAGTAACTCTTAAAACAAATCATTTCTAATTTTGCAAATTGGAGAAAAGCTAAACCTTAACGACACAAAATTAATTAAGAACCCTCCAGAAATAACGAGCCTGATAACATCTGCATTAGGTCTAACGTGCATGGACTATATTATGAGGTATCAGATGTCATTTGGCGCAATTTGTACTCTGTGCAAATGTTTACTAGTAAATTTAGTATGAGTGTTAAACTCTAAGAATAGATTAACTATCAAATTAATTACTAGACTTAAAGATACAAAATTAGGATCAGATTGAACTTTTTATTTTGGGTTCATTCCCAGTTGCATAATTGATAACTTTAAACATTAATTTAATTACCTCATATTAAAAAGGTTCGTAGATCGATTTAAAGAAAATCTGCCATCAATAATTTTAAAATATTGTGAGTTGAGGTAAATGTGTAATTATAAAGTAAAAATCTGGCTATTAAAGAGAAGTGGGGATTAATGATGACTCATAAGGTTATCTAAAACATTAGGTGCCTTAAGCCAAATAAACTAAACTTATCCAAGGTGGATGACTGAATAAATTATTTAATCCTGTTCTTGCCTGACATTATAAAATAAAGTAAAAGTCTGCTGAACTTTGATAGTATCTAAGTAGCATTCCCTTTTAATGCAGTCGATGTTAACCTTGCAAATTGCCTGTCTACTCTCTAGTTTCATACTTGTAGATTGTATCGGTGATTCCTTATACTCACTGGTTCGTCTAAACAAGCCTCCTGCAACAGAAAGCCTAGTTGATGATATTGACGTAAAAGACTACAGCACCTTCCTTAATGGAGCTGCGGTGATGCCCAAATTTCATCGGCTTATAGCATGGCACACGCCACCCCCAAAACCAATTTACTATCATCTTCAGTGGAGCAAGGTTAAGGTAGGCTTTGTTACTAAGATTTCTAGTGGATGCCTCAAGTGCCTTAATAGTTGCTGCACTGCCGAAATCCAAATTGATACCATTCCTGAAGAGGATAGAAGCTCTCACAAACTTCCAAAACCTTTAATTATGAAGATGGCAGCCAATTACCTTGAGACCAACTTGACCTTTAATGTCGGTGAGATAATTATGCACCCAATTCAGCACGGTGAGGTTACTTATATACCCATAATGGTCCACATATATGCCGAGATAGCCACTTATAGTCCAGACACCATTTTCTAAGGGTTTTGGGAAACTCGCGGGTATTTAAAAAACACCTCAACTGTTGATTTTCGATTTCCTCATACCATAAGCTTCAATAATGATCTTTTTGCTGTTATCAAGACTTTTAGGCCATGCATGGGCAAGCCTTTTAAAAACAATGTCACTTTATATTGCTCTCTTCTCGAATTACATGAAATGACAAGAGCCTTGGTTGTAAATAATGACAATATAAAGCAAACTGAAGTTATAAAACAAGCTCTTTTATAAATTCTAAATAAATTTAATGGTTTTCTAAAGATTGTCTTTGCCACATTTGTAACTATTAATCATATTTTAACATCATAATCATAGAACCTTTATTGCTGATTTATTTCTCTACATCATAAAACTAAACTTTATTTATTTGGGGAAGGTCAACCAGGGGACAAGCACTTCCAATATAATAGGAAACTAATGAAATTTGAAAATTAAAGACACCCCAGAGATTTAAGGCCCCTCTTGTTGTTTCCATGGTCACCAAGTTTAGGACGGTAGAGAAGGGGGATTATGATGGCTTATTCTTGGATGCATAATGTGTGAAGGAAACGATCAACCTTTAGGAACCATATGGGGAACCATGTGTTGATTGTCTTTCTGTTATGGGGGTCATGTGTCTAAACAGCCATGCTTGGAAATGTTCCAATATATGGCTGTGGAAGCGATGGATGGCTTCTTGGATTGTAGGCGCTGCTCATGTGAACAATTCCAGTACTATGTATGGATCATACATAGTGCTATTGCTACTATTAACACCCTGAGGGATGGGTGGATAGGAGAGTCCATGTTTATAGTAAACATGTTCCTTTCTAGGCTGAATGGTTGTCCATTTTCGTGGCGGAATAGGCACATGGCCTCTTTACATACAGTCACTGATTTTGGGCAATGTTCTAAATGGTGGGCTAAGCTTCCATACTGACCACATATTGTACATGAGGTGTGAGTGGCATTTGACTGTTCTGCTGTGCAGTATACTCTCCTCATGCACCTCCATACATGTGCTCTTATCCTGGGTTGGATTAGAGGGTGATGTGTGTATCTCCATACTCCTCTTTGGTTCTCCAGGCTGTAGGATATGTGCATATGGTCCAGGTAATCTATCCTGGCTATGGTACTAGGATTTCTGCATATTAAATTGCCTGTGACTATTTGGTCATTGATTTCCTGTCTGTGAGTTAGCCTTATGCATCCTCAGTGACTGGTTTGGCCACTTATGTGGATCTGCCATGTCACTCTTCTCATGGCTAGAAGTATTCATTTGAAATGTGCAGGAGTGCCATGTGGTCCTGCAGCTTTAGGATGGGATGTCAGATACTTAATTAATGTGTTTGGTGATCTGGGTTTCTTAATTGGAGTGCTTGTGTGAAGTTATAGCTTGCTGTCCTGGCCCAATATGTATCTGGAAGATCTGTGCTAGTCACCTGAGCTATTCAGGATCCTAGTATATGGGTCATTTGCTCTACATAATTAGTAAGCACTCATACCTCCATTACTTCATGAGCCATATAGGGTTTTGAGGCATACAGGGGGTTGTGGTTGGACCAGAGCCATCCTTGTACTAGGGCGTGAATTGTGTTAAAGAAGGATGGTGAGAAAGCGATTTCATGGGCCCTGAACCATATGATTGATAAAATCATAGAGTTGGCTCCTGTGACCCTTCCTGTTAGACCGGTTTGGTGTCCATGTAAGGAGGCAATGCATTTTGTTATTTTGTCTAGAAGTTGATTTTCCATCATGGAGTTGGCGTAACCTCCTACTTCCAACCATACTCCCAAGTGACGAACAGGACCAGCTTTTGGCTTGGTGATGAATGGAAGTTTCAATGGGGTCATTGCTAATTTTTGCCTCATATCTCTGGTGAAGAGTTTTGATGTTCTATTAATTTCTTTGCCCTGGGTAGATGGCATCCACTAGGTCTGATATTTCCCCAGGAGTATAATTTCCGTTTTCTTAGTGTTAAGTGATAAATTACTTATGGCTGAGTAACCTTGTATTCTCTCCTCAATTCTACAAGCGTCCTGATTGTTAGATATGCCCACCACATAATCATCAGCGAAGTCCATCATTTTGACTGGTGGTTGGCCCTTGACATTGAGCCTTGAGAAGTGTATTTGTATTCTTGATTAGAGGGTCTAAGCTAAGATTGTAAAGTAGAGGGCTTAAGGGGTCTCCTTGTTTGAGTCCTCTCTGTGGGATGACTGGGTTGATTAAAAAACCTGCTCCCCGCATAGCCATGGTAGCAGACTCTGTGAACATCACCCAGCTTATGAATCTATTTGGGAGTTGAATTTTTGAAGGCAGGCCCTAAGATAGATCCAGTTCATCCTGTCATAAGACTTTTGTTGGTCTAAAAAACAAGAGCTCCAGAGGTTTTGGACTGGCAGACATTTGCAACTGTGTGGATGTTGTCCCATATGGATCTTCTTGGAACAAATCCATATTCTGATGGGGATATCGCATCATTTGCAATTTCTCCTAAGTCATTTTGCGATAATTTTTGTGAATATTTTGATTTCTGTGTTGGTTAGGGAGATTGGGCGCCAATTGGAAAGGTCTAGTCTGTCTCATTTTTTAAGCAAAGTGGCAGTTTAGGCTTCTTTGCCTCCAGGTAGGAGGCATGTTTCCATAATACACTTATTCATTGAATCTAGAAGAATGTTAGAAATGTTAGTAAAATATTTTATGTAAAATTCATATGGAATCACATCAAGTCCAGGCCATTTCCCTCTTGTTGCACCGCGTACTACTTCCCATAATTCCTAGCGCAATATTAAGTTGATTAAATTGTTATTTTGGGCTGCAGTGTTGATATGTTTGCTTGTAAATTTTTTAGATTTTTTCTAGTTTGACCAGTTCAGATTTATACAATTTCATATAAAACCTGTGCACTTCTGTCATGACTTCTTTGGGTGTTTCTGCTATGGATTTTTCCAGTCAATGGACCTGTGTGCAAGCTATCATATTTTCTGGGCATGGAATCAGCGGAAAAAGTAGCTCAAGCAAGTTTCTCCATCTCTTATGTTTTTGCCTTTATATTGGACTCCAACTCAGTGTTGGTGTTCGTGGATCAGGGTTTTTAGCTGAGAAGAAACCTTTGCCCATTTGCGACCCCATCTGTGGCTGTATCCTGTTCTTGGTACGTTGTTTTCTAGATGGTCAATTTCAGCCAATGTGTGTTTGATAATGGCTGAAACTGCCCTGTGTCTTCTAGATGACGTATGTTTAATTTGTTGTGTTGTTGATTTTTGAAATTTTCCCAGGTGGTTAGTGGGTCCAAGCAGAAAGGTGTTTAGAAACCTAGGTTGAGGATATTTCCTCTATCCAGGATTGAAATTCCGAGTCAGCTAAACTTTCTGGGCATATTCTGCACCATCTGGGTGCTTGGGTACTTGGTTTCGCCAGTTTGTAGGACACCAAAACTAGCTGATGGTCAGAAAATTCAATTTTTGTAGTTTTAAATTTTTGAATTTGGTGACAGAAATTTATTGGTGTGAGTATCAGGTCTATCCATGACATAGAGACAAGTGCACCATTGTGTATATGTGGCGTGTCATGTTTTGTAGCAGGGGTAGCCTTTTTGGTAGTGGATCATATAGTCCCAGGGTGGCCTTTAGTACGCGGAGTTCCACTTGCCCTTGTGGTACCTCCATTGTGTATGGCCATCAGTCAGTATCTGGGTTAATCCAGCAGTTCATGTCTCCAATGATGAAAGTACTTGCTGGTAGATTTAGTTGTGTTAGGGCTGTTAGAAATTCTCTTCAGTCAGGTGCACAGTTTGGGGCATACACACTGGCTATTGTGTGCACTTCAGTGTGCCATGAGAAGGTTACAGTGAGTATGCAGCCATCCAGGAATGAATTTTTATTGATAAATTTAAAGTTTTGGTTCATGCGTACTATCACCCCACAGTGTTGCAACCAAAACGATATTGTTGGGAGGAGCATTTTTTCCCATGCCTCCTCCTCTCCCTGTGGACAGTGGGTTTCCTGCACCGCCAGGATATCCACAGGTGGGTTTCATAGGAGACTCAACTTCTTGGCCCAGGACGTTAAGGCCTTGAGTCCTGCTATGTTCAGCATCCCTATCTCTACTGAGACGCCCAATGCACCTCAGGAGCGGTTAGCAGGGCCCCCAGCCCTACTCCCTCGCTCACATTACTCTCCAATGCACCTCTGCTGAGGAGGGCATAGCCATGAGTAGGAGTTGGGGTGTATTCTGCCCCTTTTGTTGCCACTGTTTTTGCTCCTCTCTTGCCTTTTCTTAGTTTCAATTTATCATTGCAGTGCACTTGTGTGCTTTTATTGGCCGCATTATTTTCTTGCACATTCCATTGTTGATTTTCCTTCCCAATTGGGTAAAATTCTGCATTTTTGGGGGTGCACTGAACCCCAGTTTTGCTGCATTCATTTCCAAATTGGGTTCTGCAAATTCATTCTGGTTGGATTGGGTGATTGGTTTTCCACAGGATCTGATTGGATCATTGATTTGAATTCATCCATGTCTTACTGGATCAGTACTGATGATATGGATGATTCCACTGAGGCCTTTGCCGCAGCCAGCTTGCAAGCTTGTTTGGCCATTTTTTATTCTTTTGGTGAAATTGGGTCAATTATTTTATATTGCCCGTGTTCTCTCCAGTTGAATGCTTGTGTTGTATCTATGATTTTGGCATACTCTGAGTCATCTTCTCTCATTTCCTCCTCACATAATTCCTTTTCTCTCAGGCCTTCTTTTATAGAGCAAGCATAAATCTTGTGCCCAAAGGCCTGGCAGTGGTTGCATATGGGGGTGTGCTCTCCACTGTTGCGCAAAAGCTGGTTTTTTTCCCATCAATGGTGAAGGATGCGATGTGAGGGATTTTTGTAATATCCTCCACTACCTCCTGGTTCAAGGAAATAATTGCAATTGCCTTCCCAGTGCTAAGGGTTGGCATCAGCCAAAATCTTTAAATCTCCAATTGTTTGATTTCTCCATAGGCTTCCAAGCCTTCTTGGAGATTTTTTGACTATTGTGCGCACCAGTGTGGTCAGAAGATAATCAAAAATTATAAAAATATCTTTGAATTCTGTCTAATGGGTGCGTTTGTTTGGTACCAAATGCTGTCCATTGGGAAGGTTGAGTACTACTCTGACCTTTGCTGCTTCATTCGCTTCTTCTGCAGTTTCTAACCCAAGATCCACCCAACTTTTGCAGATAGTATAGGTTGTTAAGTATACCACATGTGGGAAAAATTATGTTGGGCTTTGCCAAACTTTTCCCACATTGTCAGTGTTTCTACACCCAGTAAAACTCATATCCCGTGTTCCACCAATGACAGTGGTTGCAATTGGGATACTTTCATATAACTGCATTATTTCACCAAAAATTAATGAAATCCGCGGGGGCACCACCTAAGGTTTCTTTTGTTTTTACTGAGATTTTCATTTTGTACCTGTGCGCTTGGTACCTTTGGGCAGTGCAGGTCTGGGTCTGCTGCCCTTTACCGCGTTCGCCCAACTCTTTACTTTATTACTCATACTCATCTCACCTGGTATTAATTATCAAATTGTGCTCTTTGAATCGAATTGTACTACTAAAACTGATAGTTATAGAAGGAGAAGTATAACTCCTAAACTAGTCTACCTAAATTTAAAAATTAGTTTAAACTATATAATTTAACAGGCTGATTCCTCGGTGATGCTTGGGTTTGCAATCTACAAGATAGTTCTAGGTAATTAATTTAGTTTGTATATTAGTAGTTATTGACAAGTTTAGGTTTTAATTGAATATGTTTAATCAACCAAATAGCCACTGTTGTGATGGCTCGAGAAACCTGGGTTGTTGATCAAGCCTTAAGGCTCAGGCAACACCTCAGGCTTTGGTTTGATCGGTCATTACCATGGTTGGGTGTTGGTTTGTGTGAGGGCATTCCAACTAAACAATCTGAGTCAGAGTACTGGGGACAAAACCTGATAACCAAACAGTAGGAAAAATATGAGAGAAGTCTTTCAATAGGTTATTGAGAATTGAGAGCAGGCTTATATACCTGATCAATTGGGAATATACAAAGTGAAAGGAAATTTTGGGCTTCAAAGGGAAAGCTGATAAAAATGAATAAATGGTGACAGGTATAAGACAAGGGAGGAAATATTAGCCAATAGATTGGCAATTTGTGTAGTCATGTGAACTCCCCCTATTCATTTTCAAGCTAATCTTTCCTGGAGTTGTGGTTGAGGGTCTCAGACAATTAAGACTAAAGTGCCCATGGTAGAATTGTAGTCATGTGGAGTTTCTTTGGCTGTTGCTCAAGTTAGATCAGCTGAAATCATATTTTGGAATGGCTGAATAAAGTTGGGCTGATTAGTGGCTCCAAATAAAGTTAGTAAAGAGGGTGTTGAGAATGATTCCTAAAAACTTGATAGGTGCAACAAATGCAAATGTGTTATTTATATTTTCAGTCATTCCTTAGTTGGTAGTATTCAGAGGAGAAATAGGTAGTGGAAAGTACTTTGACTCCTTCTACGACTTCAGGGGAGTCAGCAATTGAGGGCAACTGGTATATATTCTTCCTGGGCACCTCAACTGTTGCAAAGTCCAAGGCAGTTCATTGTGGTGATACAGCATTTGGTTGGTTTCTCAGTCTCAATTAAGTGTTTGCAAGCTAAAGTTAGTTGGTAGGGGCCCCCCCCCCCCCCCCCCCCCCCCCCCCCCCCCCCCCCCCCCCCCCCCCCCCCCCCCCCCCCCCCCCCCCCCCCCCCCCCCCCCCCCCCCCCCCCCCCCCCATCAGGTAATTGAGTCTTTGTCATTGATGTCAAGGTGGCATTGGTCCCCGCTTGGTAAAGTGGTGGCACTATCATCTTATTCTAGCACATTCTTATCATCTTGCATTAATTGGGCAACTTCCCATTCTCAGAATCCTATAAATGATCAGGACCTCAGGCTAATAAAACTTTGGTGCAGAGATAAGAATTAAGTTAGGTGGGGGGTTTATCTGAGTCTGATGAAGCATCGGTATATCTGATAGGCAGTGTCTTCATCCATTGATCATTTTTATATACCATTGGTCAATCTTGAAGTAAGAAATAATTTTTGAATTTTTGAGATTGTAGTGGGATAATAGCATTGGGAAGTAATCATGATCAAAGACAAATGCATCAATTGACCATACTTTACCAGAAATCTTGACATGTAAATTAAACACCTGGACACAACAGGGCTGTTGGGAGCTAACAGCCATCAGGAATACAAGGTTGCTTTTTAAGGATATCTTTTTAGCCAATATTGAACAGGTAATTCCTAATGAGAATGTTGGAAGATGATATAAACTCAAGATGATTGGAAAAGTATATCTAAAAAGAGATCCTTAAGTGTGGGGCGCTCCTTTGTTGTTAAAAAGAGTTTGGGCTTCTGGGGACGTTTTTAAGTTGTGTAAGGCCAATTCTTTAGTGTAAGCCTTGACATAAGGAAGGACTCAACTTTCTTAAATTGCCAAGGGATACTGAGATAATAGTATTCTTCATAACTTAGTGATGGAAATCTTTTTGAGTTGTTAGGGAGTAACTGGTCAAACTGGGGCTAATTTCAAAGGCAATGTAAGGGGGTATTGAGCGGTCAGATTTTTTGGAACTGGTTGGCCAGGTTGGGTTGATGCAATAGGGGCAGTAAGAGCTTGTTTTTGGACAATATGTATTTGAAATTGTGGGTTTTCATTTCAATTTTTATTTGTTTTTGATGTCTGAGGACAGAGTCAGGTATAGGTAATTTATGGGTGGTTAACTGAAGTTAATGATTTTCATCATATTCCTCCAATAGGATTCCTTGGGGTTCAGGCATCTTTGAATCCAGCATTTTAAAAATAATCAATCTTTACTTTCTTCAGGAATTTGGGAGTTTTGATTGTCAGGAAATTTAATATGACTGGACAATAAGCCTAAATTAGTAATTTTGGACCATCAATCATCCTCTGGATCTGAAATGGGAAGTAATAATATAATGAGATTCAATTTTGGTTGCAATAAGTGATCCACCATCAGTTGAATATGGGAGTCCCGCTGGAATCTCCAATGATGAGATGAGTATTAATGAAATTTGAAAAGCTGAGTTAGCTGAGCAGATGGGCTGAGAAACGGTCAAAGAGATGAGTGAAAAAGGGGGAAATTAATAATGAAAAAAGGGTTTGTTTATAAAAGTTTTAATGAAATTCTGTGGCCTAAAATCTTTAAGGTTAACCGGTAGTGGGATTCTGCCAAATTAAATAAAGATTGTGGTATTTTTAGCTCTTTGTCACTATAGGGCTTTGCTGGCCTCTCAAAGATCAGGGCCTTCAAAGGCTATTTTATTTCTAGTTGAATGCGGTTTCAGCGAATTTTCTTAGGGACTGAGTTCCCTATGCAGTCTCTCAATGGAACTTTGTTGTTGAGGCTACTCTGTCTGCTTTGAACAGGCATTACTCCTTTAACCAAAGGCAAAACAATCACTAAAAAAAGAGTTAGGAGATATGAAGGTAATTTTACTAATCAAAATTTAGAGATAGTTATTGGCGGCTGAGATATTTAGGTTTGCCTTAAAGGTAACTTAGCATAATAATTGATAACAAGTAGGTTAAGGTAATTTCTTTGACAATGTGGCAGGTGGTGTAGGTTTTCTTTGAAATTGACTTTCTTTTGCCAGGGCAGCTAATTCTGGGGACCTAAAAATAGCAAGATCTTCACCAGCTGACCTGGTGCCTTTGTTAGTAGAATTGGCAGGTTCTTATGGAGTTAAATTTCCTTTTGCCCATGTAAGATTTCAATGTTTAAGTTAGTTGATGCCCATTAAAGTGGTGGAGCTTCTATGATTGAGTTGTAACAATTTTGGGCTTGTTACCTGCTCATGCTGTACCATTCTCATTATTTCAGGAAAAAGTTCCCCTCAAGCTCTTGCTGTTGGACAATTAAAAGTTTAGTGTATTTTAAAAAGAGTAGTTCAAAGGAAAATAATAGAAATATTGGCCAAAAGACCCTGGTCAATTCTTGGTGGAACCTCTCAAATCAGGTAACACTTTTTATTAATACAATTTAGGCAAATAACATGAGTTCATGCAGTTGAATTGCCCAGACCGTGCAGCGAGATCAAGGGAGCCATTTCAAGGCCCCCTCACAATCTTACAAAAAGTTCAAGTCAACTTACACCAGAGAGACTAGCTCCTTTATATAGTTGGAGGGGGCCTCACAAGGTGCAAATATTTTCCCATCAAATGATTGGGTAAAACAAATTAAAACCTTCCATCAAAGATCTATCTTATCTGTCATTGCTTCCATCAGCAGTTCACTAAAAGTGAGGTGAGTCTCCCAAGCTCCAATAAGTCGAATTGCAATATTCCCTAATTCAGATTTTACTAAGCAATCTGAACTTTGAGCCTCAACATTTTTATTTAACCGAGGCAAGCTGACCAGGGGACAGACATTACCAAAAGAAAGAAATGACATGAAACCTGAACAGGGTCAACTCTGTCAAAGAAAGTTTTTCCACCTCCAGATCAGGACTCAAATTTTTCTGGTTACATCATGGGTAAGGTTTTCATGTTATTAGACCTACTAACCGCTAATAGCTTCCTTTGGCTGGCACCCTGATCGATGTGCAAAGGGTGGGAATCAAACCCACAAACTTCATTTTGGTAGCTGTATGCCCTTACTGACTTGCCTTCCACCCCCAAGCCTCAACATTTTAAATACTAAGTATTAACCTAATAGGAGGGTTTATTTATTACCATGGCAACTAATAAATATATAAAAACACAGGTTTCTAGTATTTTAGTGCTTTATTGTTTTTATTACAGTGGTGCAGAAAACCTTAAATAAAACTTTCATACTTTAGGTGCAAAATGCTTCAATTAGCTTCTTTTTATTTATCTGAGGTAAGCTGACCAGGGTTAGGACATTACCAAATATATGTAAAACTAAGGAAATAACTGACAAATATAAAATTGGGCACCCCAGGGTACTCAAGTTACCCCTGTTGCCAGCGGGACTGACAGGTATGAGGGGGTTGGTGTGCTACTCTGAGTGGGTTTCCCCTGCTATGGAGCAGGTTTGAAGGAAAGGGTCTGTGAGAGAAACCAGAGTGGGAACCATGATTCTATGAGCGCTTTTTGCCTTAGTCTCATATATCCATAGAGCCAGGCTTGGAATTGCTCCAGTAAGTGGACATGGAATCTGTTGATAACCCCATGGATGGTTGGGACCGTGACCCTGAACACATCTAAGGCAATGGTGTGGATTGTTTACATTACAATGGGTATTATTAGGGAACATAGGGTAGATGGGATTGGTGACTCGATCTGGAGCGCAAAGATGCTCTTTGATATCGAGAATTCCTGTTTGTTTTGGATCTTAAGCAGGCGTGCGACTTCCTGCCATATAGCTTTGGTTGGGGGGCATGTTTCTAGGCGGCGATGTAGGGATCCCTCCCCTCCACATACTTCACATGTTTTGTATAGGGAGTTGGAGCGGTCCGCCATCCTATAGGTCCTTCTCAGACAGCGCCAGGCGTTTGCTCTTATCCTCAGCTGTAGGAGTGGGTGGTGAGTCATTTTCCACATTGCCTTTTGTGTGGTTAAATCATAGGGAATGTCCAACATATCTAGGTATTCTATCCTAGCTATGTTTGGGGTTGTTGCGAGCATATCTCTCTGGGGGTGGTTTTCTGGGTTTCTTAATTTGAATTGGGGGCTGGGTCGACCCCTTCCCTGTATAGTACCCATGTTCTCTATGGTCCATCCCATATGGCAGATAGTTATAGGATATGTTTGAAATGAGGGGAGGTTCCATGCAAACCCGTTGCAGTAGGGTGCTTGGTAAGGTATGAAAGTAGTCTTGGTGGACTATGTGGGTTGTTTAATTTGAGCGCATGTGCAAAGTTAGTCCTTGCTGCTCTGGACCAATTTTTTGCGGGATGTCTGGAGCAAGGACTTCCTTTATCCAGGTACCTAGGATGTGATTGGCGTGGCTCTCAAAATATTAGTCACATGCCTCAGCTTGAGTGTGGGCCAAATAGTGTTTCCATCCGTATAGGAGGGTGAGAGCTGGGCCACAGCCAGCCCTGGATAATCGCGCGGATTGAAGTTATAAAGGTAGGTGAGAAGGCGATCACATGGGCTGGGTACCATAGAATTGGGAGGATGAGCGATTTAGCAACTGTAACTTGCCCTGTTAATCCTGGGGTTCTTCCCTTGAGGGAGGCGATGCGTTTGGATACCCGTTGTAACAGGTTACTTTCCATTGTCTTGTTAGCATATCCCCCTGATTATAGCCAAATTCCAAGGTGTCAGACAGGAGTGGTGGTGGGAGGTGTTGCAAAGGGTAAAATGATTGGGTTTTTTCTTCTTGTGTTGGTATGAGGTTCTGATGTTGTGGCCTAGTTGTTTGTGTATTTGCCTAAGAGGATGATTTCTGTTTTTCTTTTTGTTGAGTGATGCATTGCTCACCTTGGAGTATTCCTCTAGAGTGTGTTCCAGCTGTCGGGCATCTTCATTGTTTGCTTCACCTGCTACACAGTCATTTGCAAAGGCCAATATCTTGACTGTTGGTTGTCCTTGTGTGGTTATCCTCATGAGACGTGTTTCAATTACTCGGAGGAGTGGGTTAAAGCTGAAATTGTATAGCAGTGTGCTGAGGGAATCCCCTTGTTTGAGCCCTTTGTGTGGTTTGATATTGTTTGTTAGGAATCCAGGGCCGCATACAGCCATGGTTGCAGATTCTGTTAGGAGCATCGCCCATTTTATGAATCTTGGTGGGAGTTTGAAGGCATGTAGAAACAAGGAGAC
>JAKSZP010007274.1:0-39919 GCA_022478985.1 Massospora cicadina | reverse complement strand
GGTTATGCTCGCTGGTGCTATGTGCCGCTGGATCCCACAATGGAATATTTAAAATAAATAATAAACTCTTAAGAGAACTAAGTTTTTTACTTTTGTTTTTATTTGTGCGGGGCAAACCAGAAAAATCTCCCCTATTTGATACTAGTATTTCATATTTAAACTAGTTTGAATCTTGGGGCCATGGGAATTTGGGGCTATAGTATTAAAAGGCTGAGTCATCCAAATTAGGAAATATAGGCTTTTGGCCTATCAGAACAAAGGTAAATAATCTGTGGCAAAACCAGCCCATGTGGTAATGATTTGATAAGTTGCACCCAATCACTGGTGGGTAAAATCTTCTCACCTCAGGGGAGAACAGACTCATGTGGTAATGATTTGATGTATTGCACCCAATCACCGGTGGGTAAAATCTTCTCACCTTGGGGGAGAACAGACCCATGTGGTAATGGACACCTCAAATTTGGCTGAGGAGTCAGAGCAATCCTACTATCAGTTCTTACTTTATTAAGTTGATTTTGTTTATAAAACATATTTTCCCGATGGGTAGGGTTCCACCAAGAATCCGCCAGGGTCTTTTGGATGATGGTACTCATATCCTCATTAACCATAGTATTATTAGAAGACTGGACATGTAATTGGCTGATCATATTAATGGATTTGGGGGCATTTTTACCTCCAACATTCTTTTTTGAAAGTCAAGAAGGAGAATGTCTGACAACATTATTGTTGATGAGCTTGGCAGAGTGGAATGGATGATATGATGGAAAACTACCTTTCTATCAATAAACTTTAAAGTTGATGAGGAAATCTTATCCTTTGTAGATCAGTTTTACTATTAAGCTCAAGTGTTGTATGAGGCCCAAGTTATGAGTCATTATGATGCTCAGATAGTTTCCACTACACCTTCAAGCCCCACATAGATTTTATCAGGCCATGTTACCCATTTCAAATTCCAATACAACTATCACAGGAATGGTAGTTTCCTCCAGAGCTGCACCCTTACTTTCAGCATTCCTAATACTAGGCCCTCTAATAAAGATCAAGTATTTATTTACTGACCATGACTATGGACAAAGATTCAAGAAAATCTCAGGTGGAGTAGAAATGGGAAATTCTACATTCACTGAAAGTTTATAAACTCCAATTAATAACTTAAATTCAATGTAATGCCCCTCATCAGGGAAACATCCCCTACAAATATGATATATGAGTTTGCTATGGATCTACGGCCCCAAGCAAATATTGATTTATTTTAATATTTTGAGTTAATCAGATACTCTTGACATTCACATCATCACCAGGCCAGATAATCACGCTTAAGGTCTTTACATTGATATTAGAATGTACAATGTACTAGTTTGGGCCATTGTGGATAGCAAAGCACCCATCAACATCGTCTTAAAAGCTAATGAATAAATTAGATACTCAACCCAAAATTCCACTATAAAGAATATGGCACCATGGGACCAAATGCCTCCACTTCCTTAGGAGCATATAGCTCCTTGCCATTGGGTTTGATTAAACGTTTTGTCTGCTCCAGTCATCATTTTATCTCATGGGAATTATTAGTTAATTGTCAGAGCCTCTTTTATGAGGAAATATGGGCTGAAAGCCAACTTTGAGGACAATACTTTGGAGGTAGGAGGACAACACATTTGCATGTATTATACCTGGGAATCCCTAATGAAAAACATGGCCTGTTGGGCACAGTTATCAAGTATTAAATGATCCCACTGAGATTGTGTTGCTGTTGTCTGATGAGGAGATGGCGGATTTTTGTCAGAATTGGATTGTAGATTAGAGTACAACATGCATACTGTACATATGTGGCTTTCAGCACCAAATGAGGCTGAATCTATTGCCCATCTGAGGTCACCTCACAACCTTCCTTATTTGTGAACGTTGAAAGTAATGAGGAAATCATTACCGTTAGATATCATATAGGTGATTGAATACCACTAAACTTACATCATCATATCTTGAAGTCCAATGGGATTTCACTCCATATGGGACAAGAGTGTACTATTAAACCAGTACAGAACCTTGTTGGAATAGATATCACTTTGCAACTTCCTGAAGGAATGTATGGTAAAATCCTTCCACCAATCCAACAATCTAAGAAGGATCCCAGTGTTGCCTCTGGTGCCATCTATACTCACCATGGATAAATTATGTTGCTTTTGGAGAAAACCTACACTTACCCAGTGCACATACAAAAGCATCAAACAATTGCTTATGCCTATGTGCTGCATAGCCTAATGGCCTCATCTTCTTAGTTACCATCTAACACCACTTCATTCTGGGATTATTTTTTGATTAATTTTGATTTGTATGACCAACCATTCAATTATTTTATTTTTAATTAAATCTTTATTCTATATGAAGGATCTGATGTTTTGAGCCTTGGTGCCAATAACGTTCTATTGATTTAAATTATGATGGATTACATTAATGCTGCTGTCTATATATCAAATTAAGCTACATCAGATTACCTTGCCCATGCGCTCACGTCTCTAAATGTAGCTACTGATTAATAGGATTAACTTATTATCAACTTACTCTAGGCCTGATAAAAATAGCAACTGAGGATTAAATACTCATTACCCCCGGAAATATCCCCAAAATACATACTAATAGTTTAAAAGCCTTTCCAGCATTGTAAATCAACTCCCTTTTTTACTATATTTCCTCACTGGCACGCCAGCATATAATCAATTGTCAAAGGTTTTGTCCCAAAATTACAAGCCAATGATGTCTACCATTTTCCAGAATAACTATGTACTTCTTGGTACTCTTCTGTGTAGTTCATTATGAGTTGAATGGAAAATTAAGGGTTCTTTCTTTTTTTACCTAGCTTATTTAAACTTCTTAATAAAAACCACTGACAATGAAATCTATATAATTATTGTAGATCTACTATCTTCATACAATTCCCATTAGTTTTTCATATAAAAGTATTGACCAGTGCAGTTGTATATCAACAACTTAGTGCTGATTACAACAGAGTGCATCCACCAAGTGCTGTGTGTGCTCCCCTATATCAGGTGGGATAATTCCAGAAGCAGTCCTGGATCACTCTAGCCAGGGTTCCCTCACCATGAGGGATCCAGAAATTATTCTAGATAAATTTCTTAAGGCTTGAGGTAACTCAACTCAAGAAGCCCTTGTGTCAGCAGCCTCCTTCTTGGGTGCTCTCCTTTTGGGGAAACCTCCCTTTAGTGGGGTGGTGATGTGATGATACAGGTTGAACTGGTTATCTCATTTTTAATCAGTATTTGGATTCTGAATACTGGGTTGAAATGACCGTAGAATTTCTGGATGAGGTCAGCTTAGCACCAGGTTCATTCCCTCCATGAGCCATTATTTAGGCTTAATAGGGCCTAAATTATGGCCTGGGGAAGGGACCCCAAAGGCCACTTTAAAAGGTTGATCCCGCACCGTTATAAACCTCATTTTGAACTTTGAAGATTCATTGGCTAGAATAGCCCGTTCCTTGCCTGAATTTCTTCAGCATGATCAGGTTTTGTCACATAAACAAAACCTTGGTCTTTCAGGGAATTGGCCCTCCTAATTTGCTCTGTCTTTTATCATGTTCATAATGCTATCAAAATGATTGGAATCACCTTGCTATATCTTTTAGTATATTAAAAAAATTAAAATGTTACTTTGTGGTTTTTTATACTCACTCACCTGTCATTCTTTTGTCCCATTAAAGATTTTTTAAATTTTAGAGGTTAAGGTGTGTTAGTAGTATCAAGCTCTAACAGCTTACCTCAATGGTCCAACTTGGCACTGTACCTATTTTAGCATTGATTAACATTGCTGAACATAAGGCTTCTGGCAAACAGAATCTGGGTAATTCAGTTTGTTATACTTGATATGGGAGGAAACCCCACCGTTGTTTGGGTAAAGATATATTCTCTAACTGCAGTGTAAAAACTATGATCTAAAGAATAGGCTAGCCTTCCAACAACTGCCATTTCAACAAAAGGGTGGACCTTCCATTCATAACACAAAACCAATGCATCACCACACTTACAAAGAAGGGTGGATAAAAACAATAATTTCTGCGCTCCATTATTTCATGGAGTGTGCTGATAATAATAAGACTGGGCTGACACTCAGGATGAGTTACCACCCAAAGCAACATCTAGAATACCTTTGGTACAGTCTTCCATATTTTGAGATGCAAAGAGGATAGTGCAACCATGAGCACTAACCAGAAAATCCCCTAATTTGGAAATCATAGACATTAACTGTCCAGAAAACTTCTTAAATTTACAAATAAATTGTATCTTTAAGCATTTTTTACTCAAAATTAAAGAACAGAAAGGAAAAAAGGAGCAGCTGTAGACACCAACAGGTTCTGCTGCCTTATAAGCTTAGTGAATGAGGAACTGGGACTAAGTACACTACTGTCATAAATATCTTTATAATTTGGTCATGGCGTATTGACACTTTAAATTACTACTGATACTAATTTGGATCTAACCTGTTCAGCTAGTTTGGCATCGAACTTGCTTGCAATTTTTTGTTTCACTGTGATTGCGCTTAGAGCAATGTTGAAAACTCCTCTGGCATATGGCAGCTTGCACCCACATCCAGGCCAAGTATGGGTGATCCATCGCACTTTGAAAGAGTTTACCACATGTAATGATATAGATTCATCTTTATCATACATTTTGAAACAGATTTAGATTTTCCAAATTTGAGTTGAATCATTTTAAAACCATTTTTAGTTTTGCCATTTTGGGCGCTGGGTTGTGCCACACCTGAGTCATAGATTAGGCTTGTGCAAGCCTAATCAATAACATGGGTGAGGCCTAAAAGCACTGTCTTTATAAGGCGCACCTACCCATTCCAAAGTTCACTTCAGAATTTTCACCCTAGCATGTCCCTTCCTAGGGAGCATTGCCAGTTGCTCCCCAGACAAGCTCTGGTCAGCGGACACCTTTGTTTTTATGTTCCTGAATAAAAATAAAGGATGTTTCAGGGTTTGCATACCTCACATACCTGTGGTCTTTTTCAGTTATTTTCGTTTTGAGGAAGCTTTCACAGTTTTGGTTGGACCAACCACACTGAGGTTTTTACTTAGCCAACCAATGAGAGGGAATTTTTGGCTGCTTGTTGGTGCCCCAAACCTCCCCCTACTCAGTTAGGCCACTTTGGTTGCTTGTTGGTGCACCAAATGAATATGTAAATTTATATGGTGGTCAGAACTGGGGTGTTTCTGCCCGTTACACCACACCTGTACCTGTTAGGGATGGGATCACCTTTGCCAGAAATAGAGGATAATGGGAAATGAGATTTCTGAGCCCAATAAGACTTGAATGACTTATTTTTTCTGGTCACCAATCTATTTTAGTTAGTGGAACTTGAATTGGTGGAGGGAACCACTTGGGTAAAATTGCTATGAACCTTCTGCTGACAATGGATTCTGACCACTGCCACTTCCTGACATCTTTCAAATTTTCTGCATCAACTTCTGGGTGGTGAGAAGAGGTGGAAGAGGTGCAAGCTTTAAGGGATATGCCATCACTTACATATCAACCACCACATGGGCTATATCACCCAGGGTAATGAGAGGGGCAGCTGTCAGCTTACACCCTTCTTGGTTTGAAATGGGAATTCTTCCAATTTTGCTGCAAGGGTTGCTACTCAAGGATTACAATTAGTAGAATTAGCAGAATGTTGTTGAGGAACTTAAAGTACATGAAGCCCATGCAGTTAATTGTCCAGAAAAAAGGCCAAACAGGTCAAAGTATATAGAATAAGTAAAATGCAGTATTGTGAGCATTTTTAATAGATTTTCATATGGATTTGTAAAGTAAATTACAAATAAACAGAGCTAAAAGAGGATAGAAAAATACCATAAACTCAAAGTTTTGAAGAAATTTTGCCAAGATCATGTTATTTTTTATGCAGAGTTGGTAAAAATGTAAATAGGCTTGTTTTAGACTTTTTTATATGCTAAGGTCATACCAACCTTCTGATATAACCAAGTCATTGCAATAAATTTTAGTTAGTAACTTAATATTGCAAACTATAACTTTAAGTATTAGATGGTATCAACATAAGGGGAGAGACACTGATGTTAGCAAGCTATAATTTAAAATAATAAATTTTGGCATATAAAATCCTCTCTTTGAAGTCTTCTGAGTCTTATATTTGAAAAACAAAGATCTTAAAAAGATCTTAACTTTATCCAGGTGATTACATTAGCTAATTAGCTATTAAACTTCTATGTATGACAGAAGTACTTTTCATTTTTAACTAAATTATAATTCAACTTATCTAATTTTGATTACTTTACAATTCTCATTCTTGAAGATTTCAAGGTTTATATTGAACTATTTTAATCTGTTGAGGACTTAAAGCATCTAGTTTTGTAAGTAAGGCTACAACACAATTCCTATTAATAAATTTGAAATGATCCTTAATAATCTTAAAGTTTTTTAGTATCATCATTGGTCTCAAGGAATTTAAATTCTTTAGGGTGTTTAGTGCCAGGTATATGCACAATTTGTGACAAATACTGGTAAAAAGGTTAACTTTTACCTTATTGTAAAAGCTAAAGAGCATGTATATGTTTTAGCTGGGTAATCTCATTATTTTATAGAAAATTTCACCAACTGTAATGCTGTGATATCATTATTATAGTTTATCATTTTTTCATTTTAAAAACACAGCTGAGATTGTTGGATTACTTAACAATTAGTTGGATTAGCCTATATTGAAACTGTGAGCAACAACAACCAAATAGCAGATAAAATTATATTTAAAACTAATTTGATTTAGTTTGAAATTAGTCAGCAATTAGATGAAAATGATCCAAGAAATCATCTTATAAATAAAACTATTGTATATATGTAAGTATATCTGTTCATAATTCTTCCTAAACAAATAGACCAAAAATAACCAAACTTATTACAAAGATTTTATAAATAAGGATAATCAACACATGCTGGTTTTCTTATTTTTCACTCTTAGTAATATAGATATAAGTAATATAAGATGTAAAATGTTATATAGGACTGTAATCAGAATTGATATATCATTTTGGCTGAGAGGTTTGATATTATCTGTTTTGTTAAATAAGCTAAATGTTGTTGTGTAAGAGGTTGATAGCTATTTCTGTGAATTGATTGGCCCAAACAGTACATTAAAACAAAAATTGCTATATACAATACTTAACTTTATTTATTTGGCTTAATTTGATTGGTCCAATCTCATGCGAAAACTTATTGTAGCCATCAACAATATTTAGTTTAATATATCTATTTAGTTGATTTAATTGGTTTGACTATTACATACTAAACTTACTAATGCTTGTCTATAATACTTAATTTAATATATTTATTTAATTGATCTGATTAACTTAATACTATACATACTAAACTTACTAAAGGCCATCTACAATACTTCATTTAATTTTTGTATTTAGTTGTTTTAATTGGTTCAATTATTAATACTAACATACTAATTGGCATCTACAATACTATAGGCCGTCACACTATGACATCATTTCATACCTCGGATTTGAACTTATCCCCAGCGATAAGACATACATGTCAAAATTTAAAAGCTTACAGGACTTTTATAACCAAGATCTACTAAAAACACCAACACTGACAGAAGGAAATGACATCTGAAACCATCGAGTCTGATACATTCAATTTATTTGGGTGAGTGGTTGAGAATTGGCAAATATATCGAACTAGCCGATTTACCCGTGCTTCGCTACGGTGTCTAAAATTTCAGATTTTCAATTTATTAATTTAGATTTTATACTATAGATAAACAAAACCACTCAGCCAAATCTAATTGCTCATTCGAATCAACCAAAAACCACCAACCACTCAGGTAAGCCTAACTGAACTTATCAAAACAACCAATAACTAATCACCCCTCAAAACTAACTATGTCCTATCGATTCGACCAAAAGCCATTAACCACTCGGCCAAACAAAATAAACCTATCGAATCAATCAATGAAACTCCAAACTGCTACCCGAAACATCTCTACACCTCAGATCATTGATTATGTGACATGTCTTCCAAACTACTAACTCAACTTCTACTTAACTTGCCAAAAGTATTTTATTAATTAGGTAAACCAAATTAGGCAGGTTTTTAAAATATATAAACCTAACATCCAGATACCGGTGCTTCGCTAAGGTATTTAGTTTATCAGATAAGCACACATTGTAGCCTATAGGCTGTGCTAGTACTACTCTCAGCCACTCGGACTAACAGCTTCACTGTTGCCCTCGTGGCTGGTGAGCTGATTATCCTAATTACTTAATTTACTTAAAACTCTAGTACTGATTTTTGTTTAGTCTCAGGTGAGTAATTTGGTGAATTTATTAATACCAGCATACAACGCCATGTTCATTTTGTTCCTTTTTTTGTTTCTGTCATGTATCAGAGATGGCGTTGTATACGGATTTTAATTTTTTGTGATTTTCTTACTTTTCCAATGCGCGAGGAAACTTCTCGAGGCCGAGACGAACGAAAAAAATTCATCGAAATCAGTCAATCCGTTCTCGAGATATCATCAAAAAAGCTGTTCCATACAAAATGTATGAGAAAATGAATTTTCTTCATAATTTTTTTTCATGAATTTTTCCCATGTTTTAATAGTTATTCTGCTATTCGGGGCGGAGACAAATCCAACAAATCAAAGATCATAAAAATCGGTCCAGCCGTTCTTGAGTTATAAATGGTGTAACTAACCCGACTTTGTTTTATATATATATATATATATATAAAGATAATTCGCCAAATTGCTCACCTGAAACTCAACAGAAACCAGTATTAGAGTTTAAGTAGATTAAGTAGTTAGGATAATCAGCTCACCAGCCACGAGGGCAACAGCGGAGCTGTTAGTCCGAGTGGCTTGAGAGTAGTACTGGCACAGCCTATAAGCTACAATGTGAGCTTAACTTCTAATTAAATACCGTAGCGAAGCACGGGTATCTGGGTGTTAGGTTTATATATTTTAAAAACCTGCCTAATTTGGTTCACCTAATTAATAAAATACTTTTGGCAAGTTAAGTAGAAGTTGAGTTAGTAGTTTGGAAGACATGTCACATAATCAATGATCTGAGGTGTAGAGATGTTTCGGGTAGCAGTTTGGTGCAATTTGATTGATTCGATAGGGTTTTTGTTTGGGCAAGTGGTTGATGGGTTTTGTTCGAATCGATAGAACACAGTTTATTTTTGAGGGTGATTAGTTATTGGTTGTTTTGATCAGTTCAGTTAGGTTTAACTGAGTGGTTGGTGGTTTTTGGTTGATTCGATTGAGCAATTAGATTTGGCTGAGTAGTTTTGTTTATCTATAATATAAAATCTAAATTAATAAATTGAAAATCTGAAATTGTATAGACACCATAGCGAAGCACGGGTAAATCGGCTAATAATATTATAAAAGACATTATTAATCAGGCAACTCTAAAAACCACATAAGCTAGGATTTTTTAATCTGATATGGATATATTTCTTTAAATTTGTAGTTTATCATAGAAACCATTTATTTCTAGAATTTTTTAATATATGAAGAAAGCAGTTAAAGTATTACTTTAATAAATTTTTATTATCAACAATTCAAATAAAAAAATGATGTACAAAATTATTTTACAAAACCAACAAACCTACGTTTAAGAACTTGCTATGTATATGCAGCTTGAGTTTATTAATATGGAGTAGGTAATGGATTCTATATTCAATTATAACTACAAAAAATTACATAAACTATGAAAATTTATTTATATAAATTAATTTTCATCATATATCCTAAACTACATAAGCTTGGATTTAGATTTTGGAATGAAGGAACTTTTTGGTTCATTGATATCTACTAAGAATTATTTATAAATTACTTATTTTCTATATTAATATCTGGTTTTATTAAGTAATATATATCTATTATAAAATTTAAATTAAAAAATCATATTAAAAATATTAATTTTTTAAACTAAAAACCTTACTACACAAAATTTAATATGTATATGCTTCTTGAGTGTTAAATTCTCAAGTAGTTAAGGTTTTTATATATTAATTTTCTAACCAAAAAGCTTTTCAATCCCATAACAATCACTTTAGTTACTACAAACAATTTGAACAGCAATTTTTGATAATCACACAGGAGAGATGGGCAATTCTAATAAATCTAATACAACCTGGGTGAGCGTCACATCAAGAGGTGCACAAAATGGTACACCCAAGGGCAAGAAACGCCCTGGAGGGGCACCAGGAACCCAAGCCACCTAGAAACCACAAGCTCAGACACCGTCTGGGTTTATGGTATTTACTATAAAACAAGATCAATACATGTACATCCAGTGTAACCAACCCCTTTCAAAGGTGGAACACAGGCTTTGACTCTTTTTGGGATGAGTCCCCAACCCTGTGGGAGAAGACATGTGAGGCACAGCCCTCCCTTTTCCCCATGTGGTATATGTCACCACCAACAACATGGGACACAGCTGGATCAATATTGGTTTTGAAACAGCTGAAGAAGCAGATGCCGCAGCAAAAGTCTGCATCAAAATTAACCTTCCCAAGGGCAAAAGAATAGTGCACACCGCGCGCACCAGATGGAACAAAGCAAAAACTTTGTTCATCTCCTTCAACTTGCTCCCTACCAACCTTCCCCATAAGGTGATTGAGGAGGAGCTCTGCAAAGGGCTCATAGCCTATGGAGAGATTATGCAACTTGAATTACAATGATTTCACCTGATGCCAACCCTGTACACAGGCAAAGCTATCGCTGTGATCAACCCATTCCCCAAAGTGGAAGATGACTTATCAAGAATCCCCCACACAGCAGAGTTTCACTTTGTGGATAGGGGACAATCATCCACATTACAAATCACACTGGAATGCACACCACCTATATGCAACCACTGCAGTTCATTGGAACACAAGGAACACACATGCCCTGTGAAGGAGGGTGTAAGTCCTGGGGAACGTCCTCTGGGTGTTGACTGGGCCATTTTCCCATTTCCAAGTAAGAATGCACCAAAGAGTATGGCTGTACCCCTCGTTACTCAGGGCGACCTTGCTCACATAGTAGATGAGCACTGGGTAACATCTCTCCCACTTCAAATCCCATTTCCAGTACCCACACTAACCTTGGCAGAACTGGTATGAGAAATCAGTGAAATCTACGCTGAGATTGCCAAAATAAAATTGATCATAACCAATTCAAGTGGCAATCTGCCTGATGCTTGTAATTTAAATGGTCAAAAAGGCATGAAGACTGATCTATCAGCTGGAATGCCCAAAAGTTGCAATTCAATTAACATGACAATTGGAAAAATCTCTCCCCTCCCAAATCTGGCAGGCATCACCCCCAATGGGCAGCTTCCTGCTGACAAATCAGGCATTGCACCCAATGCAATGCCATTGACCAAACAAACAGCCCAGCGACTGAGCATGGACAGTTTGGGCGTCCCAAACCTGTTCCCAACCAAATGGGCCCACCCCTATGTGGGGTGGCCTTGGGTGATTCCCTCCACTCATTGGCTAAATGCCGTCATGCCAACCATCAGAAACATAGTCAAGCTTTGGTTCAGACATTCAAGGTTGAACCAACAGCAACTCAGCCTGCCACCAAATTTTGCGATGACAGTTCCCAATGAATTAACCTGCCTATTCCCAAATAATTCGCCAGTTAGGTCAAATTTGAGGGACCCAATCCCAGCTTTGCTTTCCTCCAAATTGACTACTATTTAATCAGTCGCATTGCACTGAGAAAATTGTTGGTCAATTTTTCTTTCCTAAAAATTCCATTAAAATTCTTCCCAAAATTAGTTTTTACATGTTAAAAATTTAACTGCCTTATCCACTAATGTTCTTGTACCCCTCAGGGTTAATGTCCGTGTGCATCTGGTACTTTATTTTGTGCCTATATAAAATTCTGGCTCACCAGCAGATATTGGTGGGACTCTTTCCAGGTTCCATATTTGTCATATCAGCAGCAGTGCTTCAGGCATTCTGGTTTGCTGTTCAGATGCTCTGGCATCTGGGCTGGCAGGCCAGTCTAATTCTTACTTGCTGTTCACCTGACATAATTGACCAACCATTATTCCTAGCCATTTCCGCCTTTCTCACATGTGAAGGCGCAGCAATGGTCCCTTCTTTCCAACTGAGCCAGGTTGTAAAGAAGATTATCTCTAACCACATTTGACCAGCCACACTTGAACCTCCAAAACTATACCCCATAGTTGCCATGGCTATTTTATCATTGGTTTCCCCGGATCCCACCACAATCTCTTCAGTATCGCTGGATTCATCCACAACTACCAAAAAGAAAACTACGCTTACTTCTTAGTACCCATGAAAATTAGCATTGGTTCTCATCACGTCTCCTTTGAGGCCCTGGTGGACACTGGAGCTGCGGGAAATTTTGTGAGTGTTAAATTGGCATAACAATTAAAGCTGGAAATGGATGCGGGCTCCTCAGTGATGTTGCCTCATCTGCTTATCAGCCCTCGTATGTCATTCGCTGACTGGTACCTTTTTCAATCCACCAGTTCAGCTTCTGTGATCACTTTTTGGCTATGCCAGACTTGGTGTTTTCAGTGATTTTAGGTGTGGGGTGGTGGCACTGACAACATGTGAAAATTCATTTAGAGTCTAATACATTGTCATTTACCAATGATCATTCAGAGGGAGAATTCCCATTGATCAACACCCTCAATAAGGTACAAGGAACTAGCTCAATCACTACCCTAGTCACTTCTGCAGGCATTCCGGCCAATTTCCCTGAAAACTTAATGCGCTATTGGATAATTTTCAATATGGAAAAGGTGGGTTGCCTACCTAAACACACCAGGTACAATTGTGGTTTTTGAACAACTGTGGAGTTGGTGAACATCAACTGTCCGTTGTATCCCCATACAGCAGAGAAAGAAGTTGCACTCAATACCTGGTTGGATGATATGTTGTTAAAAGGTTTGCTGTTCAAAGAGACCTCATCCGTCGCCTCCCCCATCATTTTTGCCAAAAAAGCGGATGGTTCTCTCCATCCCTGCATTTATTACAGCCATTTGAATAAAATAACAGTTACCAATCCCTACCCATTGCCTCTGGAGCAGACAATCGGTCAGAAAATCACCAAATCCCATGTGTTCTCTAAGCTGGATCTGGTGAACGCCTTCAGCTAAGGCCAGGTAATGGAAGGACAGGAATGGTTAACAGTGATCCAGATGAAGCATAACATTTTCCAATTTTGTGTAATGCCTTTTGGGCTGAAGAATGCTTCCGCTATGTTCCAACGGATGATTGATAATGCACTGGGTGACCTCCAGTTCACTTGTGCTATTGCATACATCAATGATATTCTGGTTTCACTCCCTGACTCCCAAACAACATGCGATTGACTTGGAAGCGGTGGTAGTCACCTTGCATAAAGCAGGGTTGTTTCTCAAAAGATTCCAAGTGTGAGTTTTATAAGGAGGAGATTACTTTCCTCGGGAACCTGGTTCTTAAGGACAGTGTCACAATCCCTCCCAACAAGTTAGATGCGATCTGAGAATGGCCAACCCTGACTACCCAGAAACAATTATGGAGTTTCTTGGGAACCATCATTTTCTTAAAAAAGTTCTCCCCCACACTCTCTCAGCTCGCCATCCCACTCCACCCACTTACAGGGAAAAATGTACCTTTTTGTTGGATGGACGAATGCCAACAGGCATTTGAGTTGATTAAAGAGATGTTTGTATCCCCTCCCATTTTAAAATATGCTGATCCCACCAAGCCATATATCATTGCATGCGACACATCATCAGTAGCTGTTGGAGCAGTGTTGCTCCAGGAGCACGATGGTTTGGAACACCCAGTCGCCTACTTTTCCCAAAAGTTTACCTCTATGGAGCAGCCTTGGGCTATTTATGACAAGGAGTTGGCAGCTGTTGCATGGGCCCTAACTCATTGGAGGTACCTGTTACAGGGTGCCTGACATGAATTAACAGTTTTCATGGATCACCAGGCCTTATTGTACTTTTGTAAACCCCAAAGATTGGCACACTAA
The DNA here is from genome assembly GCA_022478985.1 of Massospora cicadina. Classification (NCBI taxonomy): domain Eukaryota; kingdom Fungi; phylum Entomophthoromycota; class Entomophthoromycetes; order Entomophthorales; family Entomophthoraceae; genus Massospora; species Massospora cicadina. The sequence goes on along the minus strand of JAKSZP010007274.1, from coordinate 25,882 downwards.
CAATTCCAAGCCTATTGGGACCTGTGCAGTTTCAACTTCAAATATGAATTTGTAAAAGGTGCACTAAATGTACTTCCCAATTTTCTCAGCCACAGCCCCACCCACAGTTCCGCGGATCCGGAGGAAGTGGATCTCGTTACTGTGATTCCTACCACCCAGATCTTGTCAATTGTTCCCCCTGTCATTTTTCGTCGCTCTGGCTCCTGACGCTCCATTAGTTGCTCAGGTCTTAGCCAGTCAAATGGTCTGCCCTGAGGGTGTGGAGTTGGTTGAGCACTTATCCCACCAGAAGCCTAAACACTCCTTATACTCACTAAAGGAGGGTCTTATATATTTTTAGATCTCGCGTTTGGGTTCCTTCTTCTTTCCAAAGTGAGATTGTTTATTTTTTCAGCGTTTAGGTCTGCTTTCGCTGAGTTGGATTTGCACAGGGTATAGCCACTGAGCAACCCAATCAGATGATATGAGGATCGCCGTTTCTTATAGTAAATTAAATAAAAAATATATGGAGCTATTGCCACTTATTTCCTTCTTTATTTTATTTATCTCGCAGAAGTTCTGCGCTTCTTCTTCTTGTAATAGACTATCCCCTCTGTAATCTTCCATCAGGCTCTTTATACCTCAATTACCCAGCCAGATGCATCCTCAGCTTGGTATCTTCTTATTCCTCATCCTATTTGAGTTGCTCTCATTCATATTGAATCTCAGCGTGATCCCTATTGATTCGCCTAATGTTCTCATTTCGCTCAAATATAATTTGAGTATTCCCTTTTCATAAATCTCGAGACTCATCTTGATTCCCCTGTGATCTGCCAATATGGGTATCATATCATCCAGTCATATCAACTTCCCAACAGAGGTATTTCGCGCCCATCACAACCCCCCATGGTCAGTCACCCTGGTTCTAAGAAATGCATTGATTTGATCAAATGGACCTACAATTGGGCAGGTTTGACAAAGAAGTTCTGGGCTGGATCGCCGATTGTGTTACTTGTGCTAGGGCCAAGTCAGACCATTCTGGCAAAAATGGCCTCCTGCATCCCTTACATCAGGCGGAGGGTCCATGGACATCAGTGTCCATGGATTTTATCATCAAGCTACCCTGTTCTAATGGGTTCACAGCAGTGATGGTAGTGGTGGATCGCTTTATGAAATTTTCCCTCTTTATCACCTGCACTTCCATGATTACATCTTAAGAAACTGCCCACCTTTTCATACGCCATGTGTTTTTGATGTTTGGTCTCCCCAGGAGATCATCAGTGACTGTGGTTCCCAGTTCACCGCGCGGTTTTGGAGTGAACTCCTATCAATCCTGAAAATATCCCCCTGTCGCTCCACAGCATATCATCCTCAGTCTGATGGCCAGACCAAGTGGGTCAATCAGGTTCTTGAACAGTACCTGCGTTGCTATGCTACAGCCGCGCAGGATACTTGGGCCAATGATCTCCCCCTTGCCCAATTTGCGTACAATAATGGAACCCATGCATCCACAGGGTTTTCCACTTATGAAGCAACGTTGGGTTATAATCCTTTGTTTTTGGTTGGACCATGCTTGCACCCAGAGGTTCAAGCTGACGCAGACCACGCTGCTCATATTAGATTGACTCAAGGCTTAGTGTGGGAACACCTCACCAAAGCTATAGATGACTACAAGTGGTTCGCGGATCAAAACGTCTTCCAGGTCATGAGTTTATGAAGGGTTCTTATGTTATGCTTGACACCTGTCACTTAAAAATCCAGACTCCTTCCCTCAAAGTTTCCAGCAAATGTTTGAGACCCCATTTGGTGGAGGAGGTATTGGGTAATGGGGCATTCTGACTGAAGCTCCCCGCGCATTGGAAGCAGCATCCCGTTTTCCATGTTTCCCAACTGTCACCCTTCAAGGGTGCTATTCCCACAGAACTGGAACCAATCATCATCAATAATGAAGAGGAGGCTGAGGTAGAAGCTATCCTGGCATCCCAGAAATCCTGACGTTCTGTACAATATCTCATGGCCTGGAAAGGGTATCCAGCCTATGAAAACAGTTGGGTCAAGGCGCGCAATTGTGCAAATTGCATGGATCTGGTTGATGTGCTCCATTTATCCCACCCCAAAGCTCCCCGTCCCCCCCCAAAAAAAGTCGCGACTATTATGGCAATCAAATTACCCAAGGCGCACAAGAATGTGGCTCTTGTGCAGTTCCCTGGTGGTGGGGCCCTTCCCTTGGGAAAAGGAAAGGGTAATGTAAGTCCCGGGGAATGTCCTCTGGGTGTTGACTGGGCCATTTTCCCATTTCCAAGTAAGAAGGCACCAAAGAGGATGGCTGTACCCCTCATTACTCAGGGCAATATCGCTCATGTAGTAGATGGGTGGTTGGTAACAGCTCTCCCACTTCAGATCCCATTTCCATTACCCACACTAACCTCAGCAGAACTGGTATGAGAAATCAGTGAAATCTGCATCAAAATTGCCAAAATAAAATTGATCATAACCAATTCAAGCGGCAATCTGCCCAATGCTCAGATTTTAAATGGTCAAAAAGGTATGAAGACTGATCTATCAGCTGGAATGCCCAACAGTTGCAATTCAATTAACATGACAATTGGAAAAATCTCTCCCCTCCCAAATCTGGCAGGCATCACCCCTGATGGGCAGCTTCCTGCTGACAAATTGGGCGTTTCACCTGATGCAATGCCACTGACTGAATGAATGGCCCAGCAACTGAGCACGGGTGAGTTGGGTGTCCTGAACCCATTCCCAACCAAATGGGTCCACCCCTATGTGGGGTGGCCTTGGGGGATTCCCGCCACTCATTGGGCTAAATGCCATCGCGCCAACTGTCAGAAACATAGTTGAGCTTTGGTTCAGGCGTTCAAGGTTGAACTGACAGCGACTCAGCCTACCACTGAATTTTACAATGACAGTTCCCAAGGAATTAACCCGCCCATTCCTGAATAATTCGCTGGTTAGGTCAAATTTGAGGGACCTGATCCTGGCTTTGCTTTTCCCCAAATCAACTACTATTTAATCAGTCACATTGCACTGAGAAAATTGTTTGTTGATTTTTCTTTCCTAAAAATTTCATCAAAATTCTTCCCAAAAAATTAGTTTTTACATGTTAAAAATTAAACTGCCTTATCCACTGATGTTCTTGTACCCCTCAGGGTTAATGACCGTGTGCATCTGGTACTTTATTTTGTGCCTGTACAAATTTTGGCTCACTGGGCAGATATTGGTGGAACTCCTTTATAGTTCCATATTTGTCATATCAACAGCAGTGCCCCGGGCATTCTGGTTTGCTGTTTGGATGCTCTGGCATCTGAGCTGGCGGGCCAGTCTAATTCTTACTTGCTGTTCACCTGACAGAGGGCTTAATGGAAGCAGACTACTGTGAGGAAGCCATGGATGAAAGTAACAAAATCTTTGCCAGAATGACTGACGGCCACCACCCATTCCGCTGGGGTGAAGATGGACTTTGCTCCATCGTGGACCCAGTTACACATAAACAACGCAAAGTGGCACAAAAAGCCCGCAAGCAGGCAGCGGCTAAGGTGGCAGCACATGTGGAATCATCCATCGACCCCGTACAAATTCAAGAGGACATTTCAGATATACACCAAGCCAACCAATCAGAACAATATGCCCAGGTTGAAAATTTTCACAGCAACTCAACTGAGTCACCAAGTGACATCAATCATGCACACTTTGAGGAACAATTCAGCTGTAATATGGGCAAAAATGCGGTGTACAATTCTCCTAACTCAAACCCCAAAATCACGGAATCCAATCAGCACCCCACATTGAATCATCATGAGACAAGTGCGGGAAAAGATAATGCAAATTCCAAAAACTGCAATTCCCACAAAAAATTGGGTCAGATCAAGGGAACTGACATTTTCACTGAGAGAGTTGGAGTACAGATGCAGAGCATGGCCAAAATGAGCTGCGGTGGGTTAGGGCCAGAGGACCCTCCCAACTGCTCCTGAGGCGCCGTGGGCACCTCAGTGTCAATAGGGATGCTAAACATCGCGGGAGCCAGGGCTCAAACGTCCTAAGCCAAAAAGCTGGACTTCCTGCAAAAACCTCTTGTAGACATTTTGGCCATCCAAGAAACCCACTGTCTAAAAGGGGAAGAAGGATCCTGGTCAGCCAGGGTCTCACCATCACAATCAGTATGGACATCTCACTGTGGGGTGATCATCTGAAATAACAAAAAATTAAAAATTACAAACTCCTCATCATACCTTCATGGCCGCGTCCTGGTAGCAATGATCACATACTAAGAGGAAACAATCTCGATAGCATGCATCTATGCACCGTGCACTGCATCCAAGAGAAAACAATTTCTCAAAACCATTCAAACACTCACACTCCCACCAGATACCATCCTGTTGGGCGATTTTAACTGCTGGGATAACCTTGACACAGACTGATGGCCTAACCCCAGGGGATACCCACTGGGGCATATCAAATTCCGCGCAATGAAGGCATCCCTTGGCCTACAGGATGCCCTCCTCCAATATCACCACTCCTTTCCCACATGACATGACCCAACATATGCGAGGGAGCGCTCATATCAATGAGCCAAATTGATCATATCCTCATTCCACAATCCCAACGATCAAGCATCTCCAAATTTTCAACAAAAAAGTTACTTTTTCTGACCACTGACTTGTTTTGGTGAAGCTATCGCCAATCCAAACCCATGCACAGGTGTCGCCCTAAAGAAAGCTACACCCAGAAAACATAAAATTACCTAAAATATCCAACTGGGTCAAACATGAGGCCACGAACCCAGAATTCACAGCCCCATTCACTTTGGATCCCATTGTAACCTGGGCAAATTTCAAAAAGGAACTAATCAACAAAACCTGACATCTCACATTTTAAGTACACCGCCAACACAGCCACAATCAGGCTTACATTGGCGGAACTGGACCACCTTGAGCTAAATACCCTGAGATCCGGTTACAGCCTCAACTGGGGATGCAAATGGGCAGAAATATCCGCCCACCTAAACACCCTCATCTTCAAGCACCAACAAAAAATCAAAGTATCAAACAAAGGTAAGTTCATAAAGGAAGGCTAAACATGTTTGACATATTTCTTCCACCAATTCCACGCCTGTAGCAACTAGCCCATGTGCACACATGTCTGCAAGACCGATGGCACTGTGGCAACTGACCCTGAGGAGGTCAAGGCGGAAGTACACTGTTATTACACCAAATTATACTGCAATAGCTGATAGACCCTCAAAAAATCATAGAATTTATAAATACTGCCAGAATACAATGCACACCGCTGGACTACAATATACTAAATCTAATAACATGGGAGGAGCTTTGGGATACAATCCGCTTTGCACCACATAGGAAATTCCCAGGGCCTGACGGATACCTTACAAATTTTACAAAAAATATTTTCAGCAAATTGCCTCCCTCCTATTGGCGTCTATGAACTAGTGCTTGCTGGAAACACGCCTCCTACCTGGTGGCCATGAATCATATGTCATAACCCCATATAAGAAGGGTGACAAACTGGACCTGGCCAACTGGCGTCCAATCGCACTTTCTAATACTGATACAAAAATTCTAACAAAAATTTTAGCAGCCAGATTAGGCACAATAGCCTCTAACGTCCTGTCACCCAACCAGTTTGGGCTTATACCAGGGCGCTCAATCTGGAACAACATATACCCTGTTGCAAACATATGTCAGTCTAAAGCAACTGGAGCCCTGGTCTTTTTAGACCAGGAAAAGGCATATGACCGTGTTAGTCGGCCATACCTAAAAGAATGTCTACACGCTTTCAAACTCCCACCCAGATTTATAAACTGGGCGATGCTCCTTACAGAATCTGCAACCATGGCTGTATGCGGCCCTGGCTTCCTAACTAACAATATCACACCACACAGAGGGCTCAAACAAGGGGACCCCCTCAGCCCACTTTTTATAATTTCAGTTTCAATCCACTCCTCCGCGTAACTGACTCACGCCTCATGGGCATAACTGCACAAGGCCAGCCAACAGTCAAGATACTGGCATTTGCGGATGACTGCGTGGCAGGTATAGCTAACAACAATGATGACCAACAGCTGGAACGCACCCTAGAGGAATACTCCATGGTGAGCAACGCATCACTCAACAAAAGGAAAACATAAATAATTCTCTTAAGCAAGTAAACTAACAACTGGGCTACAACACCAGAACCTCACACCACCATACGAAGGAAAAACCCACTCATCTTACCCTTTGAATCACCTCCCACCACCACTACTGTCCGCCACCTTGGGATATGGCTGGAAACAGGGGGATGTGCCAATGAGACAATGGAAAGCAACCTACTACAGCGGGTATCCAACTGCTTCGCCTCCTTCAAGGGAAGATCCCCAGGACTAATGGGGTGAATAGCAGTTGCTAACTCACTCATCCTCCCAATACTATGGTACCCTGCCCACATGATAGCCTTCTCAACCACCTTTATAACTTCAATCCGCGCGCTCATCCAGGGCCAGCTGTGGCCTGATCCCATCCTCCCATATGGATGGAAACACTCTTTGGCCCACGCTCAAGCGGAGGCATGGGACTAATAGATTTTGAGAGCCACGCCAAACACTTCCTGGGTACCTGGATAAAGGAAGTCCTTGCCCCAGACCTCCCACAACAACACTGGTCCAGGGCAGCGAGGACTAACTTTGCACAGGCGCTCAAATTAACTAACCCACATAGCCCACCCAGACTATTATCATACCTTGCTAAACACCCTACTGCAACAGGCCCGCATGGAACCCCCCCTCACTTCAAATGCATCCTCTGAGCCATCCGCCACATGGGGTGGAATGTAGAGAACACTGGCACTGTGTAGGGAAGGGGACGACCCAGCCCCCACTTCAAATTAAGAAATCCAGAAAACCACCTTCAGAGATACATGCATGCTACGACCCCAACCATTGCTAGAATTGAATACCTAGATGTGTTGGACATTCCCAATGACTTAACCACACAGAAGGCAGTGTGGAAAATGACGCACCACCCACTCCTACAGCCGAGGGTAAGAGCCAACGCCTGGTGCTGTCTGAGAAGGACCTATAGGATGGCGGACCACTCCAATTCCCTCCACGCAACCTGCACAGTATGTGGAGGAGAGGGCTCCCTATACCACCGCCTATAAACATGCCCCCCAGCCAAAGCCATATGGCGGGAAGTCGCGCGCCTGCTTAAGCTCCAAAACGAGCAGGAATTTTCTATATCAAAGAGCCTCCTCGTGCTCCAGATCAAATCACCAATCCCATCTACCCTCCACTCCCTAATGATACCCATTGCAATGTGGACAATTCACACCATTGCCTTAGATGCGTTCAAGGGCATGGTCCCGACCATCCATGGGGTTATCAACAGGTTCCACGTCCACTTATTGGAGCACTTCCAAGCCTGGCTCTATGGATATATGAGGCCAAGGCAACAGGCTCTCATAGAATCGTGGTTCCCACTCTGGTTCCTCCACACAGACCCCTTCCTTCACACCTGCTCCATAGCGGGGGAAACCCCCTTGGAGTAGCGCACCAACCCCATACCTGGCAGTCCCGCTGGCAACAGGGGTAACCTGAGTACCCCAGGGTGCCCAATTTGATCTACCTTCACTTCCCCCTTTTTTGGTTCCCACACATACTCAGTAATGCCCGTCCCCTGGTCGGCTTGCCTCAGTTAAATAAAATTTTCTAACCAAAAATGTATAAAGCACTTTAAATCAATATATGAAAGCTATTTTTTCATATCTTCTAAATCACATAAGCTAGGAATTTAAGATTTAATATAGCAATTATTAGTTTATAGGCATCTACTAAAGACTTATAGACAACTAGATGAAGCACCCTTTCTATAGCCTGGTAACGAGCATTTTAAATATAATGTTTAAGCTAGCAGTTTATTGTTATTTAATTGTTTTAATAGGTTTAATAGGTTTGCTATGAAAGGGTAATTAGCTTAACAGACTTTATCCTGCTACCAATCTTCTGAAGGTTTGGTTCAGAACAAGTTCAAAACTTATACTGTCCAAGACAAAAATATCATTTCCTCCCCCTTTTATCTTACTATTTTATTTTAAAAAGATTGAATAAAGATATAATGATGAAAATAAAAAAGATAGGGTGGTTTCCTAGCAGGGTGAGACCTGTTATACTTTGGTGCAGGTTTGGTTTTTAACAGGCTTAAAACAATTACTGGATAAAAACTTATTTTATCCCTTAACATCTTAATACATATCAAAAATTTAATAAAGATATAGAGATAAAAATTAAAACTAAAATAGGGTGATTGCTTAGCAGGGTGAAACCTGTTATCACTCTGATGCAGGTTTGGTTTGTAACAGGTTTAAACCTATACTATCTAGGATAAAATATCATTTCCTACTATCCCCTCTTAATATTATTTTATTTTTATAGAGACTGAATAAAGATATGAATTTTAAAATAAAGGTGAGTTTTTGCCTATCAGAGTAGTTCCTGCTACACTAAGTATTTATTTTATAAATTAGGTTCTTTAAGTGATTATGGTTATTTGGTTGATTTTACAGGTTCAATAGTTTCAGCTGAATAGTTGTATCTATAATATAAAATACAAAACAATTAAAGTCATCTGATAAAAATAACCCTTAGCAAAGCATGGGAATATGGCAGCCAGTAAAACTATAATGCTGTCTGACTGACTGGCATTGAGTCTGATAGGTTCAATCTATTTGGCCAAGTGGATGTGAATTGTCAAGTATATCATTTAAAATTCCTAATTTGCCACCCAAAACTGAACAAAAATCAGTATTATTGATTTAAGTAGGTTATTAAATAGAGTTAAGATAACTAGCTTACCAGCCATGAGGGTAACAGCTAAGATGTTAGTCCAGGTGACTCACATGTAGTGATGACATATAGCTCACCAGCAAGAGGGCAACAGTGAAGCTGTTAGAGTGAGTGGCTCAAGCATAGTGCTGCACAGGCTTTAGGCTTTCAGTGAAAGCTCATAAATAAACCTGAGTGATGTCAAGTAACTCTTTTAGTATTTTGATAAATTATCTAATTGTAGGCTAGAACAGCTTATCAATAACATCTTCTATAGAGAAACCCCTATTTTTTAACTGACTTTGAAAAAGGATAAGGTTTCAATTTGACCTGTATGTGTATTTTTTACTTTTTTTATGTTTGTTCACACATGACTATGAAACTACTGGAACAATTAAAGTCTTCTTTTTTATGATAAGAGGATGCTTCAACTTAGGTCCCATTTTACTTTTGCAAGTATTGGTACAGTATCTGACCATTAATTTAATAAGTAAAAGTGTAGTTATCCAAAGTTACTCAGGTTTATATATGAGCTTGCACTGACAGCCTAAAGCCTGTGCCAGCACTATGCTTGATCCATTCACTATATTAGCTTCACTGTTTCCCTATTGGCCGATGAGCTATATGCACCACTACTTGTGAGTCATTTGGACTAACAGCTTTGCTGTTGCCCTTGTGACTGATGAGCTGGTTATCCTAAATCTGCTTAATAATATACTTAAAACTCTAACACTGATTTTTGACTAGCTTTGGGTGAGTAATTTGGTGAATTATTTGATAATATTTGACAATTATCATCCATTTACCCAAATAGATTTAACCTATCAGACTCAAATAGTTTTGGGTGAGCAATTTAATGAATTATTAGATAATACTAGTTGTACCCAGCCACAAGTTTGTGGCTCAGTCTGGTTAAATGGAAAAGAAATAAAATATATAGCATATGTTTCTAATATCAGAGTAACCCATATTGATTGTGTTTATTTATGAGCTCTCACTGATAGCCTAAAGGCTGTGCTAGCATTAAGCTTGAGCCACTTGAACTAACAGCTTTGCTGTTGGCTTCATGGCTGATGAACTGGTTATTCTAAATATACTTATTAATCTTTAATAATCTACTTAAAACTCTATTGGTGATTTTTTGTTTAGTTTCAGGTGAGTATTGGGGTAAATATTTGATAATAGCACCAATTCTCACCCAGTTGCCCAAATAGATTGAACCTATCAGACTTGATTAGTTTCAGGTGAGCAATTTGGTGAATTATTAGCTAATATTGACAATTTTCACCACTCACTAAATAGATTTAACCTATAAGACTTGATAGTTTCAAATTTGATAATATTTGATAATTCTCACTCACTCACAAATTATATTTAACTTATCAGACTTGATGGTTTTTAGATTTCAGTCATTCAGTACGTCAGTATATGTGTTTTTTAAGTAGGTATTAAAATGGGATGGAAGTGATGGATTTCAATTGTGGGACTAATACACCACTGTATAAACTTAATCTAGCATTGATGAAATAATAGCTCTAAATCAACTCTTGACATAAGTCCTATAGTTGGGGGATAAGTTCAAAATCCAGACAAGTGCAGGGTTACATGGCATAATTGAGGGTACATATTGTAGAAAGAAGGCAGGGCATGAGGGTGCAAAAAGGGTTAAGTTGGCAGGACTCATTGACCTTAAGAATACCCTGGATTAACGCTGGGTACAGGCAAGATATGCCCAAGTTGGTCCTAGGGGTGTGAATGATGCTCAGACCTGAATTACATAAAGGGATTTAAAATGCAACAGCTTTGTTACTAATCATGATGGTTCTTACAGTTTCTTGGTGAACTGGGTTGAAAAAACTTTAAATTTTACAATATCAGAAAAACTGGAAGAATTAAGCAGAGGTAAATAACTTGAGTTTAGACTTACTTGAGCTACAGTATCATGGCTGATGGTATTGTGCAATTATTGGTTCATTTATGCTTAGTACCACTTCTGCATATTGATGACTCCATCCCCAGTGTTTAATTATGATTCCTCAAGACCAACCTTCCTTGTTAGTCAACTCTATAATAAAAACCCCGTTAGTTTTACATTTTTTGCATGGTCACTTGGGCAAACATGTGCGTGGACCTCCTTGAGGAGGTCTCCAACAACATAGGACATTTCACCTTATCAAAATTAGCATCAGAATCTGGTGCACACTTGGGTCATTCTGGTCTCCTCCAGATTTAGGCACCCAAGCGCCCCAACAAAAATTTTCACTTGGTAATGAATTTCTCTTTAAAGTCCAACCAAGCTCTGTTTTTTAATAATTGTATATTTATATATTCTGTGTTGTCTACCTTTGCCCTGGTCTCCTCTACTATGGATTCATCTGAGGTGCCCTATTCCCAATCTTACTAGTGACTAGTTCCCTTGCAGTGTCAATGTGCATCCTGCACCATCTCACTGGAAATGAGAGAGTTACAGACACTCTCTTGACATTAGTTGAACAACCCTTTTATCTTAGATGTATGAAAATTATCTATGTGAGTCTTTCTCTGTGAGTGAACTGGGTGCCCTGGCCATTTGTCACAGTCTCTATGGTGCTCACCACCATTTTCTCATTTGGCTTGTTGGTGCGGCTTAACGTTATTCTTGCTACTATCAACTGGAAAGTGCTCACCCTTCCTGCTTGTACTTGGTGCACTCAGACACTTTGCAATCCTGTTGTCACAATTCCATGACTTCCCCCAAAATATTGCAGAGTTTAAACAAGCACTTGCTTTCATTATGACAGAAGCTTCTTTTAATAATAACAATATAAATAGTTCTCATTCACTCTTGCGTGGGGTGTATTTACTATATCAGCTGTCTCCTGGTGCAGCCAACTAGGTTTTTGCAGTGTTCTGCACACAACCACTTTTGTGTAAATTAAAGGAGGGTTTGGAGCGTTTTCTGGAGCAGCGTCATCAAGATGTGTTGTCCTTCCAAGCCTTCTAAGAGTTCTTTGCTCTGCGCCAAGCTGGCCACCTAGTGAAATTATATTTAAATGGATTTTGTGATAGGGCTTATACCCTATCATTATCAGACGTTGTTAAAATGTTATTCCTCCATTCTATCTTGGACCTCATTGCAAGAAACGCCACTGGTATAGCAATCTCCTCCTCTTAATTTCAACGAACTTATTGAAGCTCTTTAGGGTACTTTTCCCACCACAACCTGGAAGGAGCAGGTAATTTGGCTGTCACTGTTTCACCTAAGGGGGGCCCCTATAAATACAGTCTCCAAAAACTCACAAGCGCCTCTAAAAAAGGAGGAATATTATCCTTCCATTCCTTGATTTTTTGTGTATTTTAAAAAGGAGCATGGGTGTAGCCCTTAATTTTTAATTAAATGTCTCAGTTAATCATGCTGCAATAATGTCACCTGCAGTTGCCTCTATAAATATGGCACATGATACTATTGTTTTTCCCTTGAATGTGGCAGAGATTCCCACCAATCCTTTCCCCATTTTGGTAGAATTTGAAGGTTCAGTTGAGTCTAGCTCCAAAGTTAAAGTAAATCATTCAACTAAATTGATTTAATATTTGCATCACATTCATATGGTGCCAGCTGGATCATTGATTAAGAGCTTGGTAATAATGGCCCTGGATAACATTGAACAACTGGCCGTTGGATCTGGTATGGGGTCGTTAATGCCCAAAACCGTGTTTTATAATGTATATTGTGAGAATTTAATAAGCCAATCATCAACTCCTACAGCTCTGATGTAGACCCCATTCCTGTGTACCAAATTACATCAAAGAACCTGCACTTGACCCTTACATTGATCTGCATAACACAGGAAGTTGAAGAAAGAATTAATTCTAAAATTAAAAATGTTTTTACAACTGCTGAAGATCTGGTGGAATATGTGGTCTCAGTAGTGAGAGTGGCCAATTATCCTTTATATTTTATAATCAAAAAACTAAACCTGGAGGCACGCTAATTCCTGATGAAGGGTTTTTGGTGAGGTTTGGCATTATCTTGTTGAATAAGACCATTCTGGATACTTTTGTTGACTGTTACCCTTTCATCCCCTTTAGAAAAAATCAGCACAACCATTTTGGTGGATAAAGGAGCCTTTGAAAATTTTATTGACCAAGACCTAGATGACTACCTTAAGTTTAATTACTTGCCAGGTTATTTGGTTAGGGGAGGGGCTTTCCCAGGTTTTCATGATGAAGTTTTTGGGGTTGGTGGATTATCAATTTGGAAAATACCATTTGGCTGACCGCTTCCAGGAAATTAAAACCTCTTATACCCCATTATTTTGGTAGTGGAGTGGTAACAGAAGTTTGATGTCAAGACTAATTTTAAATCCAATACCCTGTAATTATCGCTGATGAATGGTCATGTATTAGTTGTCCTCTTCTCTAAAGCTAACATTCAGGGCAATGTTCCCCAGTGGCCAAAGATCCACACACTCAATATAGCACCTCTGCTAAAGCCCAATTTTGAGGTACCTTTATCTTTCTGTTTGGAGGTACTAAAATCTTCTTTTGATGCAGCTTCAGCCAGTGTACTGCCAGCTCATTCAGAGTTTGATTGTGAGTTAAAACTCACAGCTAATCAAATGCATATATCTTCTCCCATTTATCCATTAACTGTACAGGAAAGAATCAGCCTTAGATGTGTGGGTAAAGTAGCAATCAGCTAAAGGCGCAATATTTCAGTGTACCTCTCCGGTATGTTCCCCACTTTTTTGTGGGGAAAGCTGATGGTACTCTACACCCAAGCGTAGAATATGGGAAAAACAACTTCAAAGTATCAGATTTGCATCCCATCCCAGTGGATTCCAAAATTCCTCACTATGTGGAAAAGGCTAGAGTCTTCTCTAAACTAGATTGCTTAAATGCGTTTAATCAGATCCATATCAAGAAGGGCCAGGAGTGGTTCACCACTTCCTGAACCAGAAAAGAATTTTCCAGTTTTGGGTATGCCTTTTGGGATCAAAAATACCCCTGCTATTTTTCAACATCATATAGATGCAGCCTTGGGGACCTTCTGGATGTATGCGCGTTATCCTGCATGGATGATATTCTGGTGTTTTCCCCTGATCAAGAATTGTATGTAATACACCTGCAGCAAGTGATGGAGCATTTAAGGGCAGCCAACCTTACGCTAATAATCAGTAATTGTGAGACCTTTAAGTCCCAGATCACCTTCCTGGACAACGTCATGTTTGACCAAGGCCACATGATAACTCCAGACATGGAGAAGGCTATTTTGAGTGTCTCAATCCAACTTTGGTTAAGTAATTGAAGAGTTTTCTGGGGAAGTGTACATTCCTTGAAAAATTCACACTAAATCTTTCTGAGGGGGTGGTACCCTTGTATAAGGCAAGTGAAGCGAAAGTGCTCCAGTGGTCCTCTGTTCTGGAGGATGTCCTCCAGGCAGATAAATGCAACTTGCTGTCTACATCTTTCCTTTGCCTTTAAAACTTGAAAAGGAGTTTATTTGTCTACTGATGCCTCCAAATTTGCCATATTGACTGCCTTATTACAAGTAGGTGAAGATGGAGTAGATCATCCAGTGGTATATTTTTTTCAGATTATGTCTCTAGCTGAGTTAAATTACGCTGTTTATGACAAAGAGTTATTAGCAGTGGTTGAGGCATTGACTATTGTCGTCATCACTGCATGGCTTCTCCCAACCCTTCCACATATGTAAAGACCACCATGCCTTGCTGTACTACTGCGCATCTCGCGTCCTGACTCCATGAAAAACCCACTGGCATGAAACCCTAACCCAATTTGTGTTTTCTTATGATTTCACCAAGGGCAAGGAAAATGGAAAGGCGGATTCTTTGAGCCACAAACCTGCACTAGCTCCTGATCCTAAGGAGGTAGAGGTGCATAATACCCATTTGATGATTCAGCCAGGTAAGATTGTGTCTCAACTTCCTATTCTTTGGCCCACAGGACAGCAGTTGCTTCTCTGGAGAATGTGGAGGAATATGGTATTCTCAGAAAGGTAGTCCTTTCACAGCCTTTGTCAGCTGAGTATACTATGGTCCTTGCTAAGAGCATGTTGAATCAGGAGGATATTACCAGGAGTTATCATGTGAAGGATGAGATGGTGTGGTTTCAATGGCGCCTATGGGTTCCCGCCAGGCTACTTTGCCTGAAAATCATCTGGGATCATCATGACGGAATCACCGTTGGTCATCCTGAGAAGGTGAGGACTCTGGAGCTAATTTGCTGCACTTACAATTGGAAGGAGTTAGCTTCAAGGGTGGTCAGGTATTGTAAAGAGTGTCTGGTCTGCAACAAAATGAAACTAAATTGCCAGCCACTAGTGGGGTTGTTGGTTTAGTTCAAAAGGCTGAAGGGCCTTGGATTTCTTTATTAGTGTATTTTATTGTAGAATTACCTGTGTCTGATAGCTACAATGCTATCATGGTAGTGGTGGACCGTTATACAAAGTTTGACCATTTTATTCCCTGCAGAACCATGGTTACCTCAGATGAGATGGCTAGGCTCTTAGTCAATAATGTATTTGCTCTTCATGAGGTCCCTAAGAAATAATTAGCAATTGTGGACTCCAGTTTACCTCCATCTTTTGAGAAGAGTTGTGTGAGGCTCTGCAAATCCGTCCTTGCCATTCAACTACCTAACACCCCCAGTCAGATGGGCAGACTGAATTAGTGAACCATTGCTTGGAGAAGCTCCTGTGGTGTTACACCGCTGAAAATCATTCATATTGGGTTTCCCATCTCCTCATAGCCTAATTCAGTTATAGCGACGCCCAACATGATTCAATCAGTTATTCCCCCTTCTTTGCCAAATATGGCTTCAATCCCACCTTCAAAATGGAGCCCACTTGTGGATCTGATGTTTAAGCAGTGGTGAACTTTGCAAAAATGATCAAGAAAGTACACCAGGGGGTGGGCACAAATTTAGATGCAGCCATGCAAACTTACAAGGAGAACGCTGATGGTAATATATGAGTTGGACCAGCGTACAAGGAAGGAGATCTCATGATTTTGGATGCTAAATCATCTCAATCAAGCAACCATGCAAAAAACTGGGGCTAAAGATGATTGGGCCTTACTGCGTTGTCAGAAAAGTGGGCCACGCCTCATACCAGTTGGATTTTCCCCCTCATTTTAAATCTTTTCAGTCTTCCATGAAAGCAAGCTTACATTGTTTGAGGTCCCCCACCTGAGACCTCTAAGGCTTATCTCATGGATGGGGTGCTGTAGTGGGAAGTGGAGGAGATATTAGCCTCCTGTTGGGTAAGAAGAAGACTTAAGTATCTTGTATGCTGGGAGGGATTTGATGCAGCAGAGAACAGTTGGGTTCCAGCGCATGACTGCACCCTTGCCAAGACTATTGAAGTATTCCACAAGCGTTTCCCTGAGGCTTCAGGTACTAAGTCCAAGCAAGCTGACAATACTATAAATTTGGTCCCTTCTCACAAAAACTTTTCCTTGGCAAATGCTCATGGAGGGGGGTTGAGCCCAAAAAAGAGGAGAGGGTAATGTCATGTTCACATGACTTTATTGAAGGGACCAACTGCCAAGACAAGGCTGGGCACCAACTGTCAAAAAAGATCAAGTTACAGGACCTTCCTGACTTAAGTCACACCTTGGACCAAGACTGGGTGCAGAAAAGATATGCCCAGGTTGGTTCAGGGGAAGTACAAGATGCCAAGCTATTTGTGACAGCAACAGCGTTAAAATTGACAAGTTACCATATAAATGATGAATGTTCAATTTTATTACTCAGTGAATGGGGATTTAATCTATTCAATTTATAAAATTTCCAACTTTGGTCAGCCTTGCCTTCAATTAGTCACTTGAGTTTGGTCAATAAAAGTATAATACCCTTTCAGATAAAAGCATGCACTTATTGGTGCACCTGGGATTAGTACCACTTCCACTGATTGATGATCACCCCACTATTGTTTAAATATGATTCCTTGATACCATCCTTTATCATTGGTCATCTTCCTTTCCAATAAATTTCCATTAGCTTACATTTTTTATACATGTTAACTTGGGAAAACCTGTGCACAGACCTCTTTGGGGAGGTCTCAAACAACGTCAGCCATTTTAATTTGTATAAATTTTACAACTGCATCTGGGGCACTGCTGGGCTACCGTGGTCCTCACCAGACTGAGGCACCCAAGCACACCAGATCTGATCACAGATTGGATATGGCCACCTCTTTGGAGCCCACCCAAGTTTTGTCATTTGTTTGCTGCTTATTAAAAACTATGTTGCATATACTTGCCCTTTGTTTCTTCAGCTCCAGAACCCTCTGAAAGGCTATTCTCAACTTAATACTAACGATTAGTTCTATTGCGTTGTGGCTGATCACCATGTACTTCCTTGTTGGGAATTGGAGAGTTACAGACACTCTCCTGACAGTCCTGGCCCCCTCCAGATCAAGGCACCCAAGCACCCTGACACCAATTTTCACTTGTTTATGGAGTTCTCTATGGAGTCTAACCATGATATGTTGTTTATTTGTTATCTATTTATATATTATGTGGTGCCTACCCTTTCCTGGGTCCCCTTTGCTCTGGAACCATCCAAGGTGCCCTATTTCCAATCTTACTAGTGACTAGTCCCCTTGCAGTGTGGAAGTGCATCCTGCACCACCTCACTGGAAATAAAGCTACAGACACTCTTTTAACAGCAAGTATAAGATCATAGTGTGATGAGCTTAAATCATTGTAGATGCCTATTGTTTTTTCATAATTTGACCAATTAAATTAACTAAATTTGATGCAATGAATTATTGTAGATAGTGATCAGTAAATTTAGCATATGTTGGCCATTAAAATCAATTGGATTCAATAAAATGAATTATTAAAGATGGATATCAGTAAATTTAGCATAATTTGACTAATATAATCAACTAAATTTAATTAAACAAATTTTTGTAGATGGCACTTAGTAATTTAGTATAGATTGACAAATAAAATTACCTAATTCTAATAAAATAAATTAAAGTATATTATTTATGAGATATTATATATAATATTTATACAACAATTTTTACTTTTATATAGAAATAGTGAGGGTTCAAAAATAATATATAGAGACAATGATTTCTTAAAATAAAATTGAAAAAGCACTTTTAAAAATTCACTATTTTTTGAAAAAAAGAACTGAGTTTAAAATCTCTTTCTGCTAAGCATCACTTTTCGAAAATCAATTCAGCCTGAAATTTAGCTCCACTAAAGAGATTTACAAAAACTATTAGCAAATATGGCGGGAAACCCCGCAAAGAACCCGCAGGCTATGCCAAACAAGCCAGCACCACCCCTCAAACGAAGCAACCCTCGGTTACCCACCTCAGGGTCAACCAGAATCACCCGCTCTCAAGCAGCAGCCATGAAAGCAGGCACCACCCCCAACCTGGAGCTACTCCAACTAGCGCCAGTTCACCTGATCACACTTCTGCAACCTGCACGCCTAACAGCTCTGTGTGCGCTGCCTCCCACCAACCCGCTGGGCCCCCTCCAACCAAGGAGGCCATCACCCACGCTGTTTTAATGGCGTCTGCTCAGTTGAATGCAACTCAGCCCATCCAGACATTCACCTCCCCCATTGTGTCAGCTAATTCAGCCCCATCTATTATTGCTGACGCCGTGTTTCTGGCTCCCTCCATGAGGGGCGATACCCAGCTACCTGGCCCCCAAATCCTCAGATGTAAGGTTGGATTAGCCGCACATTCTGGTTCACTAAGCACCAAATTGGGACAATCTACTCTTCCCCAATGAGGATTCAAATGGTTCGGATTTTGGAACTTCACACCAGTTCCAATCTCACCCGTCCCATTTAAACCCCATAATTGGCACTTCTCAAGTCGGCACTTTATCTCAATATGCTGAAAACGACCAATTCACCAATCAGCCAATGAGTTTTGCCCACGAAATCACAGCAAATACTCGGGCTGAATTTACCCAAATAGATTGGGATGGTGATGAAACATCGCCCTCCTCCCAATTGGCTGGAGTTAATTCCAATCTGGATGGGACTCCCCAATTTAGCGAGGCCCAACAATCACCTGGCCCCCAAACCCTCGGATGTAAGGTTGGATTAGCTGCACATTCTGGTTCACTAAGCACCAAAGTGGGACAATCTACTCTTCCCAATGGGGATTTAAATGGTTCAGATTTTGGAACTTCACACCAGTTCCAATCTCACCCGTCCCATATAAACCCCATAATTGGCACTTCTCAAGTCGGCACTTTATCTCAATATGCTGAAAACGATCAATTCACCAATCAGCCAGTGAGTTTTGCCCACGAAATCACAGCAAATACTCGGGCTGAATTTACCCAAATAGATTGGGATGGTGATGAAACATCTCCCTCCTCCCAACTGGCTGGAGTTAATTCCATCTGGATGGGCCTCCCAATTTAGCGAGGCCCAACAAACCGCCCCTCAATTCAATATGACGCCAGCAACTGCTGTAACATTCCAGAAACAAGGGAACTCTGCAAACTTGTCCAAACCACCAGCTCACACTCAACCTGCAATTGCAGCCCAAAGCAAACACAAAAGTACCAAAGGAGCCACTGGGGCGTGGCAAAAACCTCTGGCACCAACGCTACCCAAAGCTGATCCCCGTGAAGTGGCATTTATTGCTGATGTTAAGAAGAAATGGGCCGAAACTAGAGCGCAAAAAGCTCTACCTCGCTCAACCCTCTCCCACGCAATTCGCCTTTATTATGGGCATAACCCTGTTGAATTCTATACAGAGGATTACTTCTCATACTTTGCAGCGATTGCGGAGACATTCCCTATTAACACCACCATCCATGAATCAGTGGAGGGCCACTACATCAATGTGGGCTTTACTGAAGCTGCCCTTGCTGACCATGCTGCCACCCTCCAGGTCATTATTCCACGCGGATCTCTTCGCATCTCCCGCACATGCTCTCACCTGGAGAAAATTTCATGGGTTACTTTTTCCAACCTACCAACGACTGTTGATCCTGAGTCTCTTAAACTGGCACTCCATCGTGGTTTAATGGAGTTTGGGTCTGTTCTTTCAGTGGACTTTAGCGTCCCCTCTTACTATGCTCCCACTCAAAGAGCTCGCACTGCTAGGGCGTCGTTCATCCCCTCCCCCACTGTATCCCACAACATTGAGGTTATTCCTCGTGTGGCGGTAGTTGGGGCATGCCCTGAGATCTTTTTTGTCGACCCTGATCAGGCGCGCCCCCGGTGTTCATGGTGCAACGCCCTTGGACACTTGTATAGTGGCTGCACAGCTCGAAAACAAGCCCTCTTAGCCACCACCCAGGGGCCTAAACCAGGCCAAAAACGATCCCACGTGGCTGCAGCAGCAATTCCACAACCCACACAATGGGTTCCCGTTCAAGACCTGTCCCCTGAGGCCTTACGCCTAGCAGTTGAAACAGCTAACCCCACTATTGGTATGGGATACCTTCGCGCTCATGCCCCCTTCCAATGGGCACCCCCTCCAATCTCCCAGAGTCAACTCCCTCTCTCACCAAGCGCAAGGCATCTCCCACAGGGTGCCCCTCGTCAGCCACCCCCACTCAGGGCTCCGCGGCACCCCCACCAACCTCCACCAGCGATTTATCGCATCAACCCTCAGCTCCCAATGGAGCTATGCCCACCAGCATGGACTGGCAACTCGCGGCCTGCGGTAGAAGTGCCACCTCAAAGAGTCCTACCCAAACCCCACAGTCCATTTCACGCGGATCCTTTGCAGTGTTGGAGGAAGTGAATATGGACTCAGACTCATCAAATGGGGACACCGCGGAGGTCACCATTGAGCACCCTCAGATCCTTCCCTGCAACGGAGCGGGGGCAGCATCCTAGGCTGGCTTACTGGGTCCTCCGCCCCCCCACCCTCTCCTTCCCCTCAGAACCCTCGACGCTCCTCACGGATTGCAGCTAATAGTCAAGCTAAAGGACTCAAAACTAGCCGCCTCACAGCAGCAGGTTTAAGCGCTGGCAACCCCCAGGACATGGAGGGGAACAGCTATGAGTCCCCATGGCAGCACCCTGGCCCTGCAATCCATCAACGCAAATGGGTTGCGAGACTTTAAGCGGAGAGCCCGCCTCCTCCGAAACTTCAGGTCAGCACAAATTGACATCGCTGCTGTCCAGGAGCCCCATATCCTCCCCCACGAACAATCTGCATGGAATGAACAGTTTGGAGGCAACTCCTTCTGGACAAACCATGCCGCCCTTATTGTTTTGAATCCCCAGGGTTAAAACCCATTCTTTTTCACAATATCTAGGTGGCCGCCTCATACTGGCCAAACTCACCACTCCTGACTTCTCCTTCTTCGCTGCAAGCATCTACCTGCCTAATGCAGGTCAGGAGCAAAATCGGCTCTTGGAAGAGCTCCTCCAACTCAATCTCCCACAGAATAAAGTCCTCTTAGGAGATTTCAACACAACCATAAGTCGCGTCCGTGACTCTTACTCTGCAGCAAAGGAACGCCCTGGATCAAGTCGCCTCCAGGATTTCCTTCGCCTGAGTGGCTTTATAGATGCGCTTCCACCCTCCGCGTCTGGCCTAGGTTGCATGACTAGGATCCAGTATGATGGAGGAGCTTTCCAGTCAGCGTCACGCATAGATATGGCACTGATTGGCCCCCTGCTAATTGGCCGCGTCTCCTCTCCCATCTCTCGTGACAAATATCTGAGTGATCACAGGTCACTCACCGTTGTCCTCACCACCACACTTAGACCGTCGCGTAGGTTCTGGCCTAGGGTTGCCCCAGCTCTTCTCAACAACCCCTTCACTAAGGAGAAGCTGTCTATGACCATCCGGGAGACTCTCATCGGCCCCCCACCCCACCTGCTTGACCACAAGGCTAAATGGGCGGTGACCAAGGAGGGCATCACCCGCGTTGCTTACAACTGTGCCAAAGCCCAGATGACTGCAGCTCGCGCCAGAGTCAAAAGGGCGGAAGCCAGAATCAGACATCTGGAGCGAAACTGCCAGCCTTCGCCCTCTCCCAGATGGTTGGAAGACTGGGAAGCGGCGCAGTAAGCACTCCGCTTGAAGCTCACACTGCAGGAAGAACGGGCAGCAAACTTTACAACATCTCGTTACTATGCTCAATGGGAACGCCCCACCCGCTTCTTCTTTCAGAAACAGAAAGCCTGGTCAACAGCGCAGGATATTACTGCTCTGAAGATTGACACTACAACCACTTCAGATAAGGAGGAAATCACGCAGGAACTACACCGCTTCTACTCCAGCCTCTTCCATGCCACCCAGGTGGACCCATCGGACATCCAAGACTTCCTGTGGCGGGTTAGAGCCGCCCATTGACCCACGGGCTGATGAGGCTCTACTGGCGCCTATTTCCATCCAGGAGGTGATGGAAACCCTTCTGAAATCCCCACGGCTTAAAGCCCCAGGCCCAGACGGAATACCCTTTGAGGTGTACCTTCTGGAACCTGCAGTGATAGCCAGAACCCTCCGCGACCTCTCTCTGCACTCTTGGTGAATGGCGAGGTCCTCCCCGACTCCAGAGGCTCAATCACGACCCTCATTCACAAGAAGTCAGACCGTGAGAACCTGGCGAACTGGCGCCCCATAGCGTTGATCAACACAGACCACAAGCTCTTCATGAAAATTTTGGCCAACTGCATCACCAAATGGGTGTCACCTCGCCTCTCCCCATCCCAGTACGGTTTTATTCCGGGGAGGTCGTTATGGGACAACTATAATGACCTTCACGTGACTTTGACTGCTAACTCTCATAAGGTGAATGGCTTTGTGGCTCTCCTGGATATTAAGAAAGCATATGATCGGGTAGCCTGGAAGTATATTGATGCTTCCCTGGCCCGCTTCCATCTCCCACCCGCAGCTAGGCGCTGGATATCAGCGCTCTATGATCAGCTCCACACCAGAGTCCTGGCGCCAATGGGTTTTACAGTGGCAGTACCAGTTGGACAAGGTCTCCGGCAAGGGGACCCCCTGAGCCCTATCCTTTTTAACTTCACCCTTGACCCCCTCTTGGCCTCCTTACAGGACAAGCTAACAGGGATTCTGGTCCCAGGTAAAGCCCCCACACGCACCATGGCATTTGCAGATGACATTGCCATTGCATTTGGCTGCCCAGGGGATGTTGCCCTCGCTGCTGTGACCATTGAGAGGTACACCAAGGCGTCCAAAGCCATGGTCAACACCTCCAAGACAACAGTTGTACAGGTCGGCTCCCCCACCTTCCCCCCACCATTTGGTATTGAACCTGAGCACGGTACCTTCCGTCACCTGGGCGTTCTCACCAACCAACAAGGAGTTGCGCTAAAAGACAATGAGGACTTGCTCCTTGCAGCAGTTAACTCCAGGATTGCCAGCTGGAACCAGCGGCACATCACCCCCCAGGGTCGAGCTCTGATGGCCAATGTGTTCCTTCTCTCCAAAGTCTGGTTCTTAGCGCACGTCTGCCCATTCACAGATGCCTTTTATACGCGGCTCAATGTACTCCTCCGCTGTTGGATCTGGGGCTCAAACCATCCACCAATGGCCCTCTCAACCATTGCCTGACCCTGCAATGAAGGGGGCCTAGGGCTTCTGGACACGCGATCCCACGCCACCACAATCTTCCTGAAGTTCCTATGGCCGATTGTCTGCTGGGACGCGACCCCCATGCCCCAATGGGCGCCCGCCCTCCGCCAGTCAGTGTCAGCAGCTCTGGGTCTTCCTAGAGCATCTCTGACCTCATTAGGGAGTGGCTCACAAACCACCCAGGCCATCGCCTAAAACCATCCTCATCCCCCTACTGGAACCAGGCTCTCCTTGCCCTGAAACGAGTAGGCGTGCGGATCCACCATGCCTTCCCATACAGAAGGGAAGGCCCTGGCCTCAGCCCACGTCGCCATGCAATTGTGCACAATGGACAAGTTGTCACAACTCGCCTCAACCCCCAAGATCGTCCTCCCATCCGCCCAAGACTCCTTGAGCTCCTCCCTCCCTCCGTGAGATTTGACCTTAAGGAATTGTGGAAGGACGTCTATCACCCCATCCTGTCAGCAAAGGTGTCCAACACCTTATGGAGGGTGCTCCACTGTTCATACAGGACAGGGGACTGGACTGGCCCTACCTTCCAGCACCGAAGCTTCCCCTGCTGTGTGGAGCCTATTGACTCCCACCTCCATCGTTTTTTCACCTGTCCAGGTGTCACCGCATTTTGGCTAAAGGCCCGCGCGCTCCTCCATGCTCAGCCCTGGTCTGGACACCCTGTGCAAGACCTCATGTTTGAGCAGACATTGCCTGGTTGCCACCGACCCCTCCGTGTCCTCGCCTATGCCACAGCCATCTGGACCATCCATAACTCCTTCCTTCGTGCTGCCTTTGACCAGCAGGTGTGGACCCTTCCACACATAATCACCCACTTTCAGGTACACTTTGAGATGGCCCTGAAGGTCTGCACTATGTCGCCAACCCTCCCCCGCTCAGTTGTCACTGCAGCACGGCTCTGGCGCGCAAACCCCCCTCCCTTTCTCGATGCCTCCTCCCTCCCCTTCCCTCGCCTCAGGCTCTTAGGAGCCCAGGCGTAATTCTTTAAACATCGATGAATCCCCCCCTTGGGTTGGGACCATCTAGTACTAAAAAAAAAGAACTGAGTTTAAAATTTACTTGGGAAAAAAGAACTAGTTTAATTATCTTATTATAAATAGAAAAATGGTAAATGTTTTAAAAAGTTTTCATATTGCAAAATTTACAATTTTTATGATTTTGTAATGGAATATTTTATTGTCATTAAAGATACATCAAGTTGCAAAATTTCAAACCTTTAACTAGTCTGGAAGGTACATTTGAAACTTTCAAATCAACCAAATATCAAACTGCTCATTCATAACTATATACTGACTACCATCAAAAATATAGGATTTTCGCTTGATACATATAACTTTTTATTTTGAACATGAAAATTAAATTTTTGATGCATTATTGTATTATCATCAAAGACCAACGTCAGTAAAAAGATTCAGAATTTTTTATTGAAAAAAGCATCTGAACTAGAGCTTGTATTATTTGATTACAGACAGACAGATGTGACAGTGAGTTAAAGAAAAGTATGTAAAAAAGCACCTCCTTCAATTTTTTAGGAAAAAAGAACTCCTTTAAAAAAAGCTTTAAAAAGTATGAAATAATAGAAAATTATGAATACTCAATAAACCCTTTTTGAAGTCAGTGCCATAGTTTAACATGATTTATAGTAGCCCTTTATAAAAAATATACTCAGCACTGTATATTATTAGTTTCTTATAGTTCACACTTGATCCAATCCACTATAAGCTTTAATTTGTATTTGTGAGCAAAATTCTGTCAGGTTGGAAGATGGTGTTGACTTCAAAAAGGGTTTTATTGGATACTAGAAGAGTTATCTGGTGTTGCTCAGGTTCATGAGCTTAAGCTGAACCTAAAGGCTGTGCCAGCACCATACTTGAACCACTCAGACTAAGCTTCGCTATTGCCCTCATGTCTGGTGAGATGGTACCTAAATCTACCTGATCTATATATAGAGGATGCTGATATATATAGATATCTGTATATTTGATATCTATAGGCTTCAACAACGTATGATCAATCACCATGTTAGTTGGCATATATAAGTATTTTTTGAAGGTGAAGGTTTATGAATTTTTAAAATTATTATTTCATAGAAAAAAATAAGTTATATGTAACAAGTGAAAATCTTATATGTTTTGATGGTAATGGGTATAATGTTACAGCTAAGCAGTTTGGTATTTAGTTGATTTGATTTTCAAATGGTTTTAAGTGGTTAGTGGTTATTTGGGTCTTTAGAAGTTAATCTAAAACTAATACTGAATCAAAAACCCAATTGATTTTATAAATATCTCCTCAAGCATAATTGGCTCAGCTTTTAATTCTAAACTTAAAATTTATAAAGGCCAGTTGTTCAAATTCTGGAACAATCAACTTTATTTAATTACTTTTTATCATTTAAACTAATTTATATAGTTAAAGATAATATTGTAAATGTAAGTAAAATTAAAAATAATGAGCCAACGTAGTAATAAATCTATATATAAGAATTTTATTTATATATATAAATA
>JAKSZP010007273.1:0-40062 GCA_022478985.1 Massospora cicadina | reverse complement strand
ACATGACCCAAGTCCCCCAGTTGAGCCAAGGTCTTTACAGGGGCATTAGGTCCCTTCTTCTTTCTAAAAGGGACCTTTTCCCAATCTAGACTATGAGGTTGGGTTTCTAAACTTACATGTCCTTTTTGTTCCCAACCCGCAATTGGCCATTCCACTCAAACAAGGCAAGTTCAAGGAATCTGATAGGCTAATGGTCCATATTACTTAATTTGACATCCCCAAGCCATCCAAACTCAAGCTTTGATAATTTAAATACTATTATCATTTTTTAAGTATATTCTCTTTTTACCCCGCATGACGCCTAAAAATCCTCTTTAAAACTAAACATTTTTAGTTTTTTTAATACTAGATGGTCCCTACATTTTTATTTTTTTTTTTTTGTTATTTTCATATAAGTGATGAGCAAAGCCCTTCAATCATATTGTTGGATTCACGGTAAAAGAAGCACCAGTGAGTCTTTTCCCAAAACTAAAAATCCAACAAGTGGTGCTCACTACAGGGGCACCTGTACACCACACAAACCATTCAAAAATATGAAGGTTTTTGGGGATGGTAACCCTTCTAGCCTTTTCGCTGAAGCTAACCCTAAGCTAGCTATTATGGAACAACAGCTATCCAAAGCTTTGTCTCATCTTAAAAGGCTTGCGAAGCACTCACTACAATGCCCTGTTATAAGAAAACCCCTCTTCAAGACAAGTTCATACCTGGTGAGGGCAGTATTGCCTCCTTCCTTTATGTCTATGAATCTGCGATGGAATGAGCAACTGACTGGCAAAAAAGCCAGTACATTCTTCCCTGTCTGAATCGAATAGATCAGAAAGAATGGTACCCACCATTATCAACCTCATCACTTGGGCAGAGGTTAAGCAAGCGTTTCTTGATGAATTTGGTTTTAAACAAAGTTTGCAGTGACAGAAACAGGCCTTTATGTACCTTATTTTGCAAGAGGAAGAATCAATCTATTCTTTTATTGAGCACTTCTATAATAAAGCTCAACCTTTGTTTCTTGCCCAAATGCTCCCTCTTGATGATGCTATTGCAACTATCTTGTCTGGCTTGGCATCTCCTCCCTCCTTGGCGATGCATCTCTCTTCTTTAAAGTGCACTTTCAAAACTGTATGTGATATCAAGGAATCCTTATTAGCGGTTGCAGATATCTATGAGCTTGACCCTACACAAGGAGTTTTGAGCTAAGCATCTACGCCAACCAATTTAGGAGCCACTACGGCTGTTTCTCTCTGAAAACATGCTCCTGCGGAGTTGCCATCACAAAATACTTCTTCTTCTCATAGAGATAGTCAGATGTTAATGGCTTTGATAAAGCAGTGCTCCCCTTCATTTTCAGTTCATAACACTCAGTTGGTGAAAGCAGTCGTCCCCTTGTCTAGCCCATCTTCTTCAGAGCGGCCTTCCCAAGTGGTCCAACAGCTGTCTCTTAAGCCTAAACCCCTTTCTCAGGTCCCAATCACTCCCACTAACAATGGGTTTAATGACAGGTCATAAAGGTTAAACCGCCTGCTTCACAGAAGCACATGGCCACTGAACGACCCAAAGCTGGTGAAGTTGAAGCATCCACTTCCACGGTGCTATTCCCCTCAACCTCTCATTCAATTAACTCTAGTCTGAAACCTGTCTCCCTGAGGCAGCACAAACCCCCTATTTTGAAGGTCGAAACAGGAGCTGTGACAATTCTAACGCCTCCCCCAAAAGTTAATCTGGTGGGGGAGCAACCCCAGAACCTAGAATCCCATAACGAAAGTCCTGAGCCTACCCCACCTCCTATGGTCTCCCTAACCTGCATTGATAAACCCTCTGACAAAGATTGTGAAGGGGGTGATGAAGATGTTAGTCATCAAGTTTTTAGATACCCCAATTGAAGTGGAGGTATCAGATTGTTTGAACCTGGAGATTGTGAATTAGCTAAGATCCCTCGTCAAACTTATCTTCAGCAAGTGATAAGGGGTCTCAAGATTATTGAAACTGCCAGTGATGCTAACCATCTCATTGCCACATTTTCTCCAATCTAACCAGTGCGTTAATACCCTGCAGACTACCCAGGAGAAATACCCTGAAACTGCCAAATGACTTGTTTTCACTTTTCATATAATGGAGGTCCTCGCTCTTCCACTCTCCTTGGGTGGTACTTTAACTAAAATGGAGTCATCGTTAACATAGTGTAGGTTAAAGCTATCCTTGACACTGGGCCCCGGTAAACGTTGTGTCAACCAAACTCATTAAGAAAATGATGCTGGCCCCTGACCTCGACTATACTCAAGAGTTTGGAACTTCAGGTTCCAACACCTGCGCCATTAGGGCGTACTCTTCCCTGCCCATTCGTTTTTGGAAGCTTCTTTTGTCAGCTCCAGCAGTGGCTTTGACCAATAATATCTATGATTTACTCATTGGAACCCAAATTTATGCTCGAATATAGAGGTGTTATTGATTTGAAGCAGGGCTATCTCTCCCTGCTTAACTATGAGGTTTCTCTGATTCTGTCTAATGATGATAACAATAAAAAGTATTGTGTTTGCACAGTGGGGCATCCTTCCTCCGCTTTACCCCTGCATTACACCACGGCAGGTAGGCATACAAAAACTTTGCCTCCATCAGGGGACGTCCTGGAGGGTATCCCTTTCTATGCTTCTAAAGAGGTGGTCATTAAGGCTGGGAACAACGTGTAGTTGACACCAAGATTACCATACAAATCCCGCACAACTTCCTACTGCACCTCATTAGCATTGATGGAGTTATTCCTTTTGAGCCCAGAGTTTTGCCAGGCGTGTTAGACCCCACCTATCATCGGCCTATTAACCTTCTGCTAGGGAATCTCACCAAGAAGGATATGGTGGTAAAAAAGCACCAGGAGATCGGAAGAGGCCTGCTTATACCCATTGAGGACATCAAGCAAGTTCACTATATTGGGTCTATGGCTGATATGGGTTTACCCGCTAACAAATCATTATGTACTTTACCTACTACTCATATCTTAGATGAACTAACCCCAGCTGAGCTGAATAAAGTCCACACCCTACTCAAGGCCTACAGCGACATTTTCTCCAAATCTGAAAATGACTATGGGCACATGAAGGAGTGGATGCATACTATTGATGTTGGGGATGCTAAACCCATTTGCTCCAAACCCTACCACAAATCAAAAGTTGAGGAGCTACAGATGCAGACGAAGATCAAACAGCTGCTGGATGCTGAATTGCTGGTGCCTATCACAAAGCCCTTGGCCATCCCCACTCTTATTAATAAAAGAAAAAGAATGGAGGTCATTGGGTAGTGATGGACTACCACAAATTGAACAACATCACCAAGAAAGATAGTTACCCTATCCCTCGCATTGATGATGCTCTGGCCCAACTCTCTGGGTCCAAATTTTTTTCAGCCATGGACCTGGCTAGCGATTATTGGCAAGTGGATCTTTCTCAACAAGACCAGGATAGAAGTGCTCTTATTTGCACTGAGGGTCTCTTCAAACCTAACCTGACTACCACAAGAGTTGTGTAACGTGCCTGCCACTTTCTAACGGGTGATGGATCAAATTCTCCAGGATCTCAAACTGAGTTTTGTGATTGTCTGTCTTGATGACATCAAAGTCTTCTCCAAAACTTTCAATGAACACCTCGCGCATCTAAAGGAAGTGTTTCAAAGCTTGTATGTATCTAATATCAAACTAAAGCCCTCCAAATGTACCTTTTTCCAGAGGAAGCTGGATTTCCTTGGACACGCTATCTCACAAAATGGGATACAACAGCTTCAAGATAAATTTGAAGAAATATACAAGATGCCTGCTCTTAAAACCCTTCATGACATCCAGGTATTCTTGGGCATGATGGGTTACTACCTTCAATTTATCTCAAAATTTTCTCAGCTCAGCGAGCCCTTTGTTCTCCTCCTGTCTAAGAACACCCCCTTCCATTAGGGGTGCTGAACAATAGGCCGCATTTGAGACTCTGAAGGAGCTCTTGCAAAAAAGGCCAATACTTCGCCACCCTGACTACAGAAAACCCTTCTTGTTGTTCACAGATGCTTCTGAATACGCTGTTGGAGCTATATTGGCTCAATTGGATGACCATGTGGTTGATCATCCTGTGTCTTACTTTAGTAAAATGCTTTCAAAAGCTTAGCATACTTACAGCGTCACGGAGCAGGAGTGCTTGGCTGTCCTGATCGCTGTCAAACACTATCGCCCATTCCTATATGGAACTCCCTTCAAATTGATTACAGATCACGCCTCTCTAAAGTGGTTGCAGAATATGAAGGATCCCATAAGTGGTTGGCTCGCTGGGCTCTGAAGCTCCAGCAATGATATGACTATTGAGCATTGGTCAGGAACGCGTCACATTAATGTAGATGGGTTAACAAGGCTTCCCATTCTTCACTTAGACAATAGTGAAGCTGAGAGGCTACATAATCTCCTCATGACTCCAGATGCATGCGCTGATGAAGACAAACCAGTAAAAAATGCTAGCTTGACACTCCCACAACATCAAGGTGGAAAATAGGAAGTTATATAAGAAAGGAGGAGTAAATTGGTTGCCCTATCTCCGGCCATCAAAGCGAGTTCCTGTCATCTTGGAGCCCCACAATATCATAGGGCATGGCGGGGTATGAAAAACATATGAGTGGGTGAAAGAGTGATGCTACTGAGAGGGCATCTTAGAAATCATAACCGAAGTTTTGGATGCATGCCTGACCTGTAAAAAAACAACCCAGCTTCAAGGCCCATTAACAGTTCATTCTACGCGCCTCAACAACCCTTCCACACCATATGTTTGGATGTGATAGGTCCTCTCCCTCAAACCACAGGTGGAAATCGCTATATCTTAGTTGGTATTAGTCATTTCACCAAATGGGTTGAAGATATAGCTCTCCCCGCTCAGACAGCTAAAGCCACGACCACTTCTTACAAAAATACATTTTTACTCAGCATGGGTGCCCCCAGGTCCTCCTATGTGATAATGAAAAAATTTTATCTACCAAGTGGTGAAGCTTCTAGCCGCCTCTATGGGAGTGCAACAACTCTTCTCAGCCCCTTATAACCCATCCACAAATGGTGCTGTAGAAAAGGTTAACGGAGCCCTGCTCTCAATATTCCGCAAAATGGCCAATTCAGAACCTCTCCACTGAAATCTTTACTTTAACAGTGCACTCATGGACTACCAAGTTAATTACCATTATATTCTAAAGATGTCCTCTTTCCATGT
Organism: Massospora cicadina; assembly: GCA_022478985.1. Taxonomy (NCBI): domain Eukaryota; kingdom Fungi; phylum Entomophthoromycota; class Entomophthoromycetes; order Entomophthorales; family Entomophthoraceae; genus Massospora; species Massospora cicadina. The sequence continues at coordinate 34,849 of JAKSZP010007273.1, read as the reverse complement.
GTTATATGGCCAAGAACCTGGGTTACCAGATCTAATAGCCAAAAATATTTTTACTGACAGAACTGACCCAAAGAAAGCCATGAAAAAGTTGGCCCAACACATCATCCAACTACAAGCAGAAGCTATTACTAATTTAGCCAAGACAGTCACAAAAGAAGGCAAAGCAGCTAATGAGCTCCGCGTCCCTCTCCCTTTCTTCCAGATATCTGAATTGGTATTGGATTATCACAACTGCATCACTCCTAGAAGTGAAAAGCTTGGTTCCATTTGTGAAGGGCCATTTTCAGTCACACACAAGCGAGCTTATGAGTATTCTATAAAATTCCTCACGTCTGGAGTCACCATCAACAAAGTCTATGGCCAGTTTTTATGCCCTTATTCTCCCCTTATCACTCTTAAAGGGGGTAATGTCAGACAATTACAAGTCCAATATATTGGTAAGAGTGGTTCAGAGGAAAATAATTTAAATATTGGCCAAAAGACCCTGGTCAATTGCCAGTGGAACCCTGCAAATTGGGATAACACTTTTACTAAAGATTGGGCAAAATAAATCGAGTTTGGATGGTCATATTGCACCAAACCGTTGTCCATGTTTGGAGAGTTCAGCGGAGGCTTCTCCCCCAGCCTTGTTTAGTTTAGAAAAGGTGACACCGCGGAAACTGGCCCCTTATATAGGGTCAGAAGGGGTCCAACCAAGTGAAGAATTTTCCAGCCCATTGATTGAGTCAAATTTATAAAAAATATTACCTAATGGACTTGTCCTTCCTGACTCTGACCTTCAATTGGCCATTCTGCCCAAACAAGGAAAGTTTGAGGAATCCAATAGGTTAACGGCTCATATTACCTAATTTGGGCATTTCCAAGCCATCCAAACTTGAGCTTCAATGATTTAAATACTATTATCATTAAAATAAGTATATTCTTTTTACCCCCACGTGGCGCCTAATAAACCTCTTTAGAACTAAACATTTTAAGTATTTGTTTATTTTTGTATTTTTCATATAAGTGGTAAGTAAAGCCCTTCAGTCATATTGTTGGATTCATGGTAAAAGAAGCACCAGTGAGCCTTTTCCCAAAACCAAATATCCAACATTAGTAAGATAATAGCAGAAACGCTGACCTAAATTAACCCAAACCTCATCTGTAAAGCTCTATAAGATCCCTCACCAACAGTGCTTTTAGGCCTGGCAGCACCATAATAATGATAGTATTTCACATTGGGTGTAATCAGGGCTTCCTCAAAATTTAAATTTGCATTAAGTTTGAAGGAGCACTAATATCAACTATAAATCATACTGAAATCCTATTCACATATATATCAAAATAAACACTATCAGAAAATTAAAACAAGTTGCGTTTAATGTATAAAGAACTAGAATGTTAACTTTGTCAGTTATAGTAATGAATTTCTCTCTGTCCTCAGAAATATAAGTACTAAGGCTTTCAGAGGCAAAGACAACTTGACTCCTATAAGTAGGTGTAGGTCATCTGGTTTGTAAGTCTCACAGCTTGTGCTCTCTCAAAAATATGGTATCATAGGGTTTAGAAACATTATCATGTTCCTCTTCTATCTAAATTAGAGCATTGAATTGGTTTACAGAAAATATGCTAATTAAGGTTGTTGGGTTTCCACCTCTAATTGAAGATTTGAGTAAATCTGATGTCAGGATTTGAACTAATCAAAGGTTTGGTCAAAACTTTCGTCAGGGATAATCCCCAATTAACTTTTTCTAAAACCTCCCAATATTGAGGTCCAAACCTGATTAAAAGGAAATTTATTATTGTTTGATAGTAGTAACCAGATTGTCACAGAATCTCATATTGCAAGTTATTATAATTCTTGGCTTGGAAGCGCCTGGATATTTTCTCTGAGAATAATTACTGATCTCCTATATAATTCTGTTTGGGAGAAAATAAATTTTATGTTCTATATTACTAAAAAAATTTGAGTACCGCTAAGAAATTAGTGAAAGATACAAGGTTACATTATTTAAGGATTGTTTTCTCTTAAATAAAGACAGTTATTAATTATATTAAAGTATATTTTATTATCCTTGAACTTTGGTCTTAAATGCACTGAGCTCTATTCAGAAAAATAGATTTCATCCCCCTCATCCCACCAGGAACAATTTTGTTGGTGGGAAGTATTTTTGACTTAATTGTGCCTTCATCTTGATGTCTGAGTATACTGAGTAATTTCTTACAATAAAGTACTCACCTTTATTGTCAGTCATCTTTTTTCTGCTCTCTGTCATAAGTGTCTAGAGCTAAATTTTCATGTTGTATCATTCTTGGAGCAATTGGCAGCATAGTTTCCTGTAAAGTCATAGTCTATAAGGTTACTTTAACAACCCCCTATTGAGGCCTAGTATTTCCTCATCAAAAAGTTTCTTAGAATCTATTAAAGTATTACCTAAACAAGAGTTGAATTGACCAACCCAAATCTCCAAATTGGGTGATCCAAAGGTAAATTCACATCCTTGGATAATCAATCATGAACATAGTATTCAGATCTTTAATATTTTCTGGGAGTAAAGATTGATTTAAATTGGGGCAGTAATTTGTGGCGTTTTATTATGCAATTTTAATGTTTTATCTGCCATTGCTTTCACCCTCAGCAATACTTGCGCCTTATGATAAAATTGGTTATTAAAATTAAATAAAACTTATGTTTTTTAACTTTTTGGTCATGAATTCTAAAATTTAGTTGGACATTTTCAAGACTTCAAAATTCTCATGTTAAAGCATTTTATAAATAAGAAAAAACTAGTACCCTGAGAAAGTAAGACACAGTTAATATTTGCAACACTGATCACTAAACAGTTTATAATGGTGGTCTCTTTATAATGATATTTCACCACATGCATTGTCATCTTTCACATAACATAGAACAAATGTCCAATCTTATGCTTGTTAAACTTTGAAAGATTAAGAAGGTTGATTGCTGAAAAGTTTGGAACTTGTTTTTATAAACAGCCACCTCATAAGTTTTTTAAGATGACGAAACTTAGGTTTCTGAATTGTTGGGCCTATTAAAATGAAATCTTTCCTGAGCTAAATTTTCTGTGGATTGAGTTAAAACATAAGTGCAGCTGACATAGATCACTGAGACTAGTATGACAACTTGTGGATGCATTCTTCATCCAGTGGCTTATCTTCAATAATTTAGATCTTCTTCTTAGTAGAATCTCTATGTAAATAGTGGCATCAAACCATAGTGATATAAGCTTCAAATCTTTTTTACCATGCTATTCAATCCTCCCACTCATATAAAGAACGCTGTTTAAACTGCTTCAATGTCCCTAGCTCAGCTTTTAATTCGCTGAATGAGGATCTTAGTCCCTTTGATTCAGTTTTATGTTTCTTGGAAACTTCCTGTAGTTATCATATTTCACAATAAAAATCATTGTATATTTTAAGCACATCCACACATCTTAAGGGTTTTATAGCAAATATCTTTTTTTAGTATTTGATATCCTGGTGCAGGTAATTCTTTCTGATTTAGAGTCGTCTTAGCTCCTATTAGATGATTTTTAGCTTTAGTGGTCTTGCTAATGTGTAAAGCAACTATATCTATTTCTTGATGAGTATAATAAGTGAGCTCCTAAACATACATAGACCGTCAGACTTTTAAATAAAAAAGGTTAATGTCAATACTGGGCTCAATGAAGAATCAATTCAAATCTTATAAATAGTCATCCATGATGCCTCTCTCATTAATCACATGAAGTTAATATCATGATGTTAAAATTTAGCTGAATGACCATCTCATCTTATCACTAGGAGATCTTGTTGCAGAGGTCATAGTTGGCATTTACTGATTGAAGAAATCCTTAGCAACTAATTTATATATTTACAGTTAGAGATCTCATGGCATCTACATTCTGTTGATTCAGGCTATATACCTTCATTATTAGTTCATGATACTGAAATAAGTTCATTTGAGTTTTCCATATGGAAGTCTGAAGGTACCACATAAGATATTATGAGTCATTTATGGTTAGTGAAATTTTTTAATAGCAAACTGTAGGACAACTTTCAAAGTTTTCTTTTTTGTTGTATTAACTTATCTTTATCTTAGTGTTGCAAGTGTATATATATAATCAACTAATGTGTTCATGGCTATATAGTTGAAATCCATTAAGCATATGTCCTACTTTTTCGCTGATCAGCGGTGAAGATGTAAGTGTCAAATCCTTCAGAGTGAGGAGCCATATCAATCAATATTCTCTTGGCTAACTGCTTGGGACTTGAAAACTGTCGTATTATACAATGGAATGATTTCCCTCATATCCATCTACTACCATAATAACATTACTGTTTTCACAATAAAGTAACTTAATATCTTGTAGCCCTTGTAGTAAGAGGCATTTTAAGTGCGCGGTCCTTTGCACACTAAAGCGCAAGTTGAGTATTTTTGTGGTCTTCTAAAGTCTTCTTTACCATTAGACATTTATATGCAGAAGATGTTTATATCTCTCAGAGCATAATATAACTGCTACATGGTAATTAGTACTCAGTCCCTAGTATAGAATAAGCTATGCTATAGACAACTTTTTAAAAAGTAAACTTATCTAATATATATAGTATTACTTTAGTATTTAGACAGAAAATATTTATATTTGGTTACTCAGCCACTTACTAATGGTATTCTGATTATTAGAGTACAATCAATAATGAGTATAATGGGTATAATGCATATAATGGTACCCAATTTTTATTAGGATTAGAGACTATAATTAATATGGCATAAGTATGGAACTGATGAGAAAATTGGGTTAACTAGTATCCCTTTTACTAATTTGCAAACTATATAATTATGTTTTCACCCAAAACAAGTTCCAATTGACATAGTTAATAGTATCAAAAGATTTTAAGTCTGAGTCTAGCCATTAAATCATATGACAAGGAATATAAACACAGGAAAAGTTTTTAGTTAGAAGGCGTTATACCTATAAATTAAGTATTTTATTAAACCAAAGTCTTAATATATTTGGAGTAAATGGTATAGATGTTCAGAGTTAGGTTTAAAATTTTTAAATTCATTATAGTGATTCTCAGTTAAATATAGAACATACTTGTTGGTGTGTAAATCTGGGCTTGTGATATTTTAGCATTTGTTTTAAAAGTCTTTCTGAGATATATAAAGTTGGGCTAGATTACTCTACTCTATCTTTCCGTTGCATAAATAAGTTGTTAACTTTTGTAACTAATACAACTACATGTTACCATCTAGTACTAAAAAAAAATACAACTACATGTTGGTAGCATAAGTCCAAACTAGAGCTTGATAACCTTTTATACCTCAATATACTATCATTTAGTATCTGTACAAGCATGGATCACAAATTGTATTGGGTTATTCAATATTCACTAGTTTTTAATGACTGAAATAGTTTTTGTCACCTTTTCATAATTTTCATCCTATGTAAAGTATGCAAGGTCCTTGTATTAAACAAGATGGTTGAGTTTAAACATACATTAGTAGGAATTGCCATTATGATCATGTTATATAGAAATATCAGTGAGTAAAACTTACTCAATATTTGTATAATAGACTTAGTTAGTTAAACCATAAACAAGATAGCCAATTACGTGATGCACTTCTTGAAGCCTTCCTTGTTGATAAATAATTACTGATGGCATTTTATCACACACCTTCCACATACCATGAGACTAGTTGCTTAACCTTTCTTACTATAGTCAGAGCGTAATATTCAGAGGTATCTTTAGAATACAGAGATGATAATGTTTTCAAAATCCTTGCAAATAAATACTTTTCAAATGATAGAGTGATGCTTTGTAATAGGTAAGATTTTGCTTAAGGGAAAATAATAATACAACTTTTCCACATTTTAAAGATAAAGATTGTGTTTTTATAACTTTTACAATTTGCTATTTATCATCCTTGAGTTATATATGAGGTAAATCTAATTGACAAATATAAACCAAATTAAAAACTAAGTTAATTGATTATTGTGATGAGCTTTAAAAAGTTTTAACCTAAACTATGGGGGTAACCTTTGTGCTGCAGTTGCTATAGCTTTTACTATCACTTTAAATTAAAGTTTATAGATATTAGTATTTGTAGTAAACATGAAGTATATTTTTAATTTTAATTTTATTCGAGGTGGGCCGACCTGGGGACGATACCGCACCGATTAGGGAAGTGAAGAAAATGGGAAAGGAGGATAAAACCCGGAAAACCTCCATGCGCGGCGTATGATAGGCCAGGAACTCCATGGACCGCCTTTGCTATTCGCTATCTCGGTTCGGGGCATTGGCGCGCAAAACCAACACAGTCAAAATCGTCCCCTACCCAAAGTCCATTATCGGGATCAAACTCGAACATAAAGTATATTTTTGTTAATCTTAATTCATATTTCCATCATCATGTTTTTGACTTTTTTATAGGGTAAAAAATGATCATAATTTTAGTAGTATTAATGGCGACTAGAGGTGTATTGAAATCCATATATTTTTGGTGAGAATTGAGATTGTTCTATATGTATAGTAGAATGATAATTTACCGCTGCAGTCAGCTTTCTGGAAGTCAAAGTTATAAACTCAGCTGTTTTTTGAACAATAAGCTGATTGTGTCAGAGAATATTAAAGGTTAGGCACATAAAAAATTCTGTTAGTCTTAGAGCTGTATATAAAACTTACAAGGGTTTAGAATTCTTGCTTAAGCATCTATTTTACTACAAACTAGCTTTTTAAGAATTGGACCAGATAAGAACAAAATGGCGCTTTTATATTCTTATTTGAATTTAATGGTAACTATGTTATTAACTTGCAGGCAAAGTTCAACCTCAAAAGATATACCTACACTTTTCCTTATTCTAATAGATCACAAGTATGGTTACTGGAAACCTTTTCTGCTCATTTATACAACAAAGTGAACTAAAAAAGATAAACTAAAAAACTATTTATCTAATCATCTTTATATTAATAAACTTTAGTAATTTTTAAGCCTAAAATAAATATGATAATGTATTTTTAAAGATACTTTTCTTTCTCATTGCAATCACTTTTGCAACCTATTCAATTCAAGACTGAATCTAGTTTGATAATTTCACAGAGGAGATTAGTCTGCGCCCATGTCAGGGAGCAGTTGGGCAAGCAAGGTAAGAGGAGCAGGCAGAAGGCCCATGGCCTCCAACGTTCAAAAATGCCCCAGAGAATCTGGCAGAATAGACAAAAATCTCAAAAAACTGGTGGTCACAATTTCCCCAGAGATACTCGCATGGCAAGCATGATGCAACCAGTATATCAACATGCCACACTCCCAGCCACTTTTGTCGGTGGAATTCAGAGTCCATGTGTATCTGGACATCCAAAAAATGGCCTTATGGGAAAAATTTTGTGAAGATGTACACAAAATTTTCCCAACCGCGGTGTACGTTGCACCTCACTCCATGTCACATAGTTGGCTGGACCTAGGTTTCAAAAGTAAAATAGCAGCAGATGAGGCTGCAGCAGTGCACATAGTGGTCGACCTCCCCTAAGGGCAACGGGTCATCAAAACCAAATGCACCAGATGGATAAAATCAAACCAAATTTTCCTCACGTTTGACTTTTTGCCTACTACGGTAAAATGTGACATTTTGGAACATCACCTGAAAGATGGTCTCACCATATATGGCAAAATACAATCTTTTGAAATGCAATGCTTCACACTGATGCCACACCTGTGCACCAGCAAAGTCATCGCAGTTCTGACCCCAACTGAGGAGATTGTGAAAGACCTAACCCAGATCCCGCACTCCACTTTTATTGATATTGCAGGGCATACCACCCACCCATTCTGGGTAACCGTGGACAGTGCGCCCCCCATTTGCACCCACTGTGATGCGTTTGGTCATAAGGTGCATGAATGCCCCATCAAGGAGGGTGTCACATTCCAAGAGCACCTCTCAGCAGCCATGGCCAGCGGAGAAACGCACTACAAACCAACTGCAAGCACCAAGGAGGCTTTCCCGTGGGGAGCACAAGGCTGCTACCTATTGGTAAAGCCCATCTCCCCACAGGAGCAGAAGAAGGCCAAGCAGGCCCATAGGGCTGTGGCCAAGGAAGCAGCCAAGGCCACCACCACCATCCCATACTCACAACGCCAGGAGGACATGGAGACCTTTGCAGTGGAAGCAACTCGGGAATCCATCATCCAATAAGATTGGGAAGCCCATGCCAAGCGGGCCACTCAATCTGAGGATCCAATGGGAGATTTGATCTCACCCAATCGTTGCACCCAAGCTCCAGTCAAAACTGACTTGGGACCTATCCCAACTGAAAAAAAAATTTTTGACCCGCTTGACGGTGCACCAAACTCATCCGCACTGCAAAAAATTTGTCTGACGTCAGGAAAACAAAAAGTGAAGGCCAAAGCCAATGTGACTCTTTCCACAAAAATCAACAAAAACTCCAATAGTGTTGCTGCTAACACCCATGCTGCTGTGAAAGCCCGTGGGGACCTTGAAGAGGCTGGTGGGCCTGGGGGCCCACCCCCTTGCACCTAAGGTGCGATGGGGGAAACCTTCACTCTAGGGACATTAAATATCGCCAGACTCAAGGCCTCCCCGTCCCAAGCTAGGAAACTGAGTTTTTTACAACACAATTTACCTGTGGATATCCTGGCTATCCAGGAGTCCCACTGTCCATGAGGTTCCGAAGAAGCTTGGAAAACAATGCTCCTTCATCCCTATCCTTTTAGTTGAAGCACTGTGGGGTGCTAATTCAGAAAAATAATTTTTTCAAATTCACATCCTCAGAAACATTCCTAAATGGCTGAGTGCTTGTTGTCACCTTCTCATGGGCTGATGTTGCACACGCAATTGTCAACATCTATGCCCCAAACGGTGCACACGAGCATCAGGAATTTTTCTCATCAGTCAAATCCCTCCCGCTACCCCCTGATTCTTTCCTAGTTGGCGACATGAACTGTTGGCTAACCTCACCAATGGACCGGTGGCCTCCCTCACCCCACGCCCCACAGGGCCACATAGAACTACGCGTTCTAAAGGCCACCCTTGGGTTAATGGATGTGCTGCCACGACATGCCCCACTGCTCAAAAACATGACATGTCCCCACGTCCACAATGGCCAATTAAGGTCCATGACCCGCATTGACCTTATTCTAACGCTGGCAAAATTCCAACCTTACATCTCCCACTTCAAAACAATGAAAATAGAATTCTCCAACCACCAACTGGTCTTGATAACCTACCACTTACCCATCACAGTTGCAAAGGCCCCACATTGGTGCAAAATCTGCCCCCCCGAGCTTGTGTCACCAGGATTTTCCACGTGGGTGGAAGAGGCAACTTTGGCAAAATTGTTTGTTGCACCATTTTGTGCGGACCCCATTTCCACATGGGCAACTTTCAAAGAGGACACCATCCGCCACTCTCGCCATCTCTCCTCCAGACGCTCACGAGCCACATTGGCAGTTATCTCGCATGCTCTGGTGGAATTGGCCCACTTGGAGTCCAACATTCCAGCCACAGGATACAGCCCTGTATGGGGCTGGAAGTGGGTGGAGACATCCGCCCACCTCAACGCACTCAAAAGGCAACACAAACATTGGGTTTGTGTCCAATACAGGGCCACACGCATCACTAAAGGTGACAAGTGCACCACATACTTCTTTAAAAAAAATTTTGCACCATGCCAGAGCATGGCCTGCACACAGGTGCGAAGATCGGATAATTCCATTGCGGACACACTGGCTGAAGTGGCAATCGAAATGTAAAAATATTACTCTGAGTTATACTGAGCCAAACTAATTCAGCTGGCTGAAGTGGAGGAATTTCTCAACCAAGCTCATATCCGCACCATTTTCTGATACCCAGAAATAATGAATTTAATTACTCCAAATGAATTATGGACAGCCATTCGCGGTGCGCCAAACTGAAAATGCCCAGGCCCAGATGGCATTCCATATGAGTTCTACAAAAAATATTTAAATATATATCCCCATTGCTGCTAGCCTCACTTAACCAAAGCCTGTTGGAAATGCACCTCCTACCAGGAGGACATGAGGCCTTTACTGTCACACTCTTCAAGAAAGGGGATAAGCTTGACTTAGCCAACTGGCGCCTCATTTCTCTAACAAACACAGACACCAAAATTTTAACAAAAATCACGGCTAACCATTTAGGGACTGTAGCATCTGCCACCATCTCCCCAGAACAATTTGGTTTCATCCCCAGAAGGTCAATTTTGGATAACGTGCACTCTGTGGCTAATGTATATCAGCCACAGCCTCTGGGGCACTTGTATTCTTGGACCAACAAAAGGCCTATGATAGAGTAAATTGGGAATACCTCAGGGCCTTCCTCCATCAATTCCGCCTACCCCCTCGCTTCATTAACTGGGTGATGCTGCTTACAGAATCTGCAACAATGGCAGTGCATGGCCCAGGCTTCCTAACGGAAGTAGTCTGCCCTCAAAGGGGCTTGCGACAAGGGGACCCCCTCAGCCCACTCTTATACAACTTCAGCCTTGACCCACTACTGCAAAATGTGAATGCCCAACTCACTGGGGTCCATGTGCCAGGCAAACCCCAGTCAAGATGATGGCATTTGCAGATGATTGCATGGTGGGGGTGTCTAATAACAAAGATGCACGCGCGCTTGAAGCCCTCATCCAGGAATATTCCTGGGTAAGCAACGTGGCACTGAACACATCCAAAACTGAAATCATTCTCCTTGGTCAGTTTTTAGAACTGCTGGGCCCCAGCAATTAGTTCCCAACCTGGCCCATCTGCTCGCCCACATCCACGCCTTACTAACTCAACACACACCGCTCCACTGGTGCTCCCCTTCGTGCCACGTCCTACCATAGGACTGGTGCGCCATCTGGGCGTGTGGATGGAGGCAGGCGGATATGCGTCAGCAGTAATGGAGTGCCGTATACTGGACAACATGATGAAGCGAATCGCCTCTCTCAGAGCCCACCCTACTACCCTCACTGGCAGGGTTGTTCTTGCCAACTCTATGCTCCTATCCAAAGTCTGGTTTAGAGCCCACGCCATCCCATTCTCCCCAAGCTTCTTCAAATCCCTGTATGCTTTGCTGCAAGGATGGCTTTGGTCAGGCCGCCCTCTACCAGTACGGCTAGAGGTCATGTTTGGCCCTCATCATCAAGGTGGCATGGGCCTGCTTGACTTCAAAGCCCATGCTGCCAAGATCCTGGGCACCTGGATCGTGGCTGTCACCACTCCTACACTCCCATCCCAACACTGGTCCCGCGTGGCCCACTCCAACTTCTCCTGAGCCTTGGGCCTCAACAATCCATCAAACCCCCACTCCCTGATGAGATACCTCGCATCACACACATCGGCCACAGGTCCTCACGGGACTAAAACCCACTACAAATGAATCCTACTCTCCATGCAAAGCGCAGAGTGGAGAATTCGTACTAGCGGACATACAACCCAAAGAGGCCGCCCCTCTCCTCAGTTCACACAAGAGGTATAGAGGCTACCCATCCAAGATGGCGTGATTCCCATTCAGCCCCATGTCCTATCCAGGGTGGACTACCTGGACATTATGGACATCCTTATTCCACTGAGACCCAAAAAGACTATCTGGAAATACGCACACCATCCTCTGTTGCAGCCTCAAGTCCGCTCCCATGTGTGGCGCTGCCTGAGGCGGGTGTATTGTACAGCTGAGCGCTCTAACGCTTTACACTCATCCTGTGTCGTGTGTGGCCAGTATGGAACGCTGTTCCACTGCCTGGAGAAGTGCCCCACCTCTAAAGTGATATGGCGCAAAATTCAACGTCTGCTGGGCCAGGATCAAACGCATCCCTTCAGTCTGTCAAGAGATATGTTTGCTTTATCAATGGCCTCCCCCTTCCACCCTCCCTCCATGCTCTGGTGGTTGCAATCGCCATGTGGACTATCCACACGATTGTCTTGGATGCCATCGCTGGCTCCATCCCCACCCTCCCAGAAGCTGTCCACAGATTCCGGTCTCATTTGGTGGACCACTTTCAAGTGTGGATGTTTGGATACCTCCCACCGCGTCGCCGCCAGCTGGTCTCCTCCTGGTTCCCAGTCTGGTTCATCAAATCAGACCCCTTCCTCCACATGTGCTCAATAGTGGCTACGGCCCCTTCACACGTTCCCTCCCCCTCCCCATAAGTGGCGTTCCCGCTGGCAACAAGAGATAGCATCGCTTCTCTGGGGTGCCTCCCCTGGTACTAAGTTTGTCTTTCCTGAGTCATATTCAGAAGTTTCCGTCCCATGGTCAGCCTTCCCCGCAATAAATTTAAATAATGTATTTTTAAATATTGGATAGTGGATATTAAGTAAAACACTTTTTAAGAAACTTTCATGGGTCATTTTTCTTCAAAATTCTTATCTGGTAATCCATTTGTTCAAGGTCACAATTCTAAATAATATATTTTACATTGGGAGCACCTGGACTAAAAAATCTGCTAGCCAATTTCTTAACTAAAACTTATCACTCCAGATTGGAATTTAAACCTTTTTTATAAGTGTTGGACCACCATATAGATGGTGATGGTACAAATATTGGGCAGGTGTAAACCTAACAAAGCTTGCACTGTCAGGATGTATGTATCTTGAACATGACCAACTAAAAAATGGAGATTCATTGTTTCTGATATAACATTACAGTTCCATAAAATACGCTTGCAAGAGGTTACTTTATTTATTAATTTGGAAGATGCTTAAATTTGATTTGGAAAGACTTGGGTATAGTAGATGATTTTGTATACTCAGTTAAGCTTGGAACAACTGAGTGTATTTTTACACCAGTAAACACAAGCTAAGGTGGGGTACTAAATCTATAACAAGTTCAAACTCCTTTCTAGCTAAAATAAAATTTTGTTTCCAGGCTCCCCCATTATCCTTAAATTTATAATATAGGGCTTTAAAAAAGTCAATATATGGTTGTTTGTGGGACCATCTAGTACTAAAAAAATATATGGCTGTTTGTCATGTGGGGTTGTTTCTGATAATGCTAGATTTTTGTCTAAAGGTAATAAAAATAGTAAGCTTGGAGCAGATCCTAATGGCTCTGTATCAAAATAATTAATGTAGTCACTTAATAATCCATATACAACCTAAAAAAAATCAGAACCAATTTGTATAGGTTGGTGGTACCACAACTCAGTAAATATATAATAATAAAAATGTAGCAAATCAAGCTCATCCTGGTCCACACATTGACCAAGTTAGTGAAATCTTGGATTCCACTGAGAAATCAAAGATTGATTTAGATAAAATGAGTATGACAGAAAATCAGATTGTGATTGGGGCGTCAAAGGTAAGAAATCCAAAGTTCAGGAGCAGAGACTGATCCAGCGGAATGTGACACTGACATCTCAAGCTCTCCAAATTATTGTCAAATGGGTATTGAGCCTTCTCAGATGATGATCTGGTCATCGCTCAAGTATTTAGGGTAAAGGAGCTTAGTTAAGGGTTTGCAGTGCTATAGTAAAGGAAAGGTGATAACTAAGAATTTAGTCTCATCTTCTATAAAAAAATATTTAAAATTCAGTTAAAGTTGCTAACATATCTTATTGATTATAAGATACTTTTATACTTATATATGCATTTAAGAAAACCAATATTGGAGGATGAGCTCAACCTTTCAAGCTAGGCCAAGCATTGGTCTCATTCTCAGTGATGTCCTGGGGCCAGAACCTTCTGTTGGCATGCGATGTCACTGGGACATTGTTCAAGAATGTCATGACATCTAAACATGGCGCATGGGTTCAGGGATGAGTCTCAGCAGTCTTTTCTGTGATGTGGTCAATGACCTGGATGGTACTACCCAATTCCTTTGTGGCATACTGGTGCAAACCTGATCATTACATTAATTGAAACTCAAATTCTTTCCTTTCAGTCTTGTGGTGCCCCAATAGGAGGTGGTGGTCGCAGGAGGGGGGAACGGTACCAACATGTATTTATCATGGTGATGGTGGGATTTTCTTTGGTGCTTTTAATGTGTGAGGTGGGGCGGTTATGGGGTGCTATGGCAACAAAAAGTGGAAAGCCCTGTAGAGTCCAAATCTAACAAAGGTTGATATGTCCTGTCCAAGTAGGCGTTGGATAAGATTTATCAATTATGCATGGATTCAGTTCCAGGCGCGTCTGGCTCAGACAACAGGGGGCGTCCCCTTTCTTGCTCCAAATTGCCCAAATTGTGGATGTGTTGCCCTCAGACTTAAGAGATTAGGTACAGGAGTTAATTGAAAATCAAGGTCAACTCCCAAGTTCCATGTATGAAAGTGTGAATTTAATCAACCATGTGGCTTCCTGGATGAGGATCAGGATGAAGCATGGTTAGCGCTTTTGATGTTTAGCCAGTGGTGTAGCTCAGTGGAGGAGTACATGCAGATTTTCTGATCACTTGCAAAGGCGGAACAGGTGGTAGATTCAAAATCATCACGAATGTTCCATCAGGGGTTATAAGCTGATTTTCTGGCAGCCATGGCGGAAGTAAAAGTTCAAAGTATGTTGGTGGAGGAAATTGCATTATCCTTGCAGGTTGAAAAACAATTGGCGTTGGCACAAGACCAGCGCAAAGGTTCCATGTTTCCAGGGAAGGTGCAATTTCCAGTGGGTGGTTGGCATAGTCAGGGTGGCTGTCATGCCTCACCTTGAAGCTTTGGAACTAGATCATGAAGACCTGACATGAAATATAGAGGACTCCAGTAGAGCGGTGAGCCAGGGATATGAGAAGGAGAATGTGCCTAATTATAAATCATCTGAAAATTTGCAATCCAAAAATTCATAAAAAATAAATCTGACTCTTTACTATACCCACATTTACTTATCCCAGTGGAGTTATACATACATGGCAGAACGGAAGAGGTGATGGCGCTGGTGGATGCAGGTGTGGGGTAAAATTATGTTGAACTCACAGTAGCAAGGAGATTGAAGTTGGAGATTCAGGAGGGTCCAGAAATCATGTTTTTGAATTGTCATGGAGGGCTCCCTCATGGCAAGTAAGTTTCTCATTAGGAGGTTGCTGAATCCATTTGAGTTCAAGGAGCAGTTTAGTGTAATAGAGAATCTGGCCCATCCAGTGGTGTTGGGGGTGCGGTGGCAGCATCAGTTTTGACCCCATATTGACTTGACTTCCCATGCAGCCACCTTGAACCCAGGTATGATGCCACCAATGAGACGTAGGTTAATAGTTAGTAAATATGTGCTAAATGAATTCAAAGATCATGGGAGTGATGCAGACAGATTAATTGTCAGCAAAATATCGCATTTTTTGGGAGTATTCAGTCCCAGAAGGGATTTACCTTTTTCCCCACTGTCCCATTTGTGTTTTACTTTTTAATTTAAGGAGGTGTCAGAAATTCTCCACAGATGTCCAGTTTACTCACTCAATCAGTGGGAGAAAGCAGCACTGGAGGAGCTCTTAGGATTGATTCTAAGCAAAGGGTTGATTGATCCATGAAAAGCTGCCATCATGTCACTGGTACTGTTAGCACCAAAAGCAAGTGGACAATTGCAGCTGTGTATAGACTTCCAGCAGCTAAATGTAGTTACAGAGCTTGATCCTATCACATGACTCTAATAAAGTATATTCTTCCAGTGGTCATGGGCTGCACAGTTTTTATTAATCTAGATCTCATGGACGCGTTTATTCAGGCACCCATGAGACTGGAGAATCAAAAATATACCACGTTTTAAATACCACTTGAGGAAGTCTCAGTAATTCATAATTTTGTTTAGGCTATGATATGCCCCAGCAGTGTTCCAATGGATAATTGATAACATGCTGGGTGGTATGATTGGCCAATACTGTGTGGCATATGTGGATGATAGCCTCATGTTTTCACATTCCTGGGAAGATTATGTGCATGATATGCGGGGAGTACTAGGAGCATTTGCAAAGATGGTTCTTAGTTAAAGCCATCGAAATGCAAATTTAACCAAAGCTTGGTGATGTTTTTGGGTAATGTCATGTTTAGGAATGGACTTTAATATGCCCTGACAAGCTGCGGGCGGTTCAAGTGTGAAAAGCACTGAAAGACCAAATGGGGGTGCAGAGTTTTTTGAGGATGATAAATTTTTAGGCGGTGTATGAAAAATCTGTCACAAATGGCCCTACCTCTTATGCTTTTAATGAAAGCTGTTCCATTCATTTGGTGAGAGCAGGAGGAGTGGGCATTTAATTCGTTGAAGGAGAAACTACTTTAGGTGCCTGTTCTGGCTCATCCCAACCCTAAAAATCTTTCTTGATCAAAATGGATGCCTAATTTTAAGCCTTGGCACAGTGCTAGTACAAGAAGGAGAAGATGGATTAGAACACCTCATGTGTTATTTTAAAAAAATGATTCCGCCAGAAATAAATTACTCAATTATGATAAATAACTGCTGTTAGTGGTCTTAGCTTTAAGGAAATGGAAACAACACCTGCTATATTATCACCATACTTTCATGGTTAAAATGGATCATAGATCCCTAGAATATTATCACTTTCCAAGAAAGATGTATTAGCATCAAGCCTAATGCTTTTGGAGCTGTTCCAGTACAATTTTTGGGTAGAATACCATCTGGGATCAACCAACACCCTGGTAGATTAGCTAAGTCAGGACGCGGAGTTGAACTATAAGAGGACTAAGTTGAAAGGAATCAGCATGGCTACAATGTTCTGTCCAAATCAATTTGGGATGATTGGAAGTGGTGGAAGTGAATTAGGAGAGTAGATCTGCTGGAAACAGAGGAAGTCTGTATTTGGACTTAAGTTATGGGCTGAGACAGTGGAAAGATAATAACACGGCTAAACCCATGCTTATAGGAAGAAAAACGGCTTATTGTATCATGATTCAATCGTATAGGTCTCAAATCTATTATTGCAGTGGGAGGTATTGCAGGTTTTTCAAGACCATCCGTTGGCGGGGCACCCTGGAGTCAATGAAATGGTAGAGTTGGTGCGGCAGAATTACTCATGGCTGGACCTTAAAAGGACGTTGTAAAATATGTGGGGAAATGTTTGGTTTTCACTATAGTGAAACCCTCAAGAAAGACTCCCGCTGGTAAGTTAAATCCGCTTTAAATTCCAGGTTGTATGTGGGGTTTGGTTAATGTGGATATTATAATGGGCCTACTAAAGGTCCAGGGGAAGGATGCAATCATGGTGATCATTGATCAATTAACTAAATATGCTAAATTTTTCCTGTGCACAACCAATTATTCAGTGAAGGATGCAATAAAGATTTTAATTGATAAAATATTCTCCTGGCATAAGTTACTAGTGGAAACTGTTTTTGAATTTAGGCCCTAGTTTGTGACATGATTCTGGTCACATTTGCTAGAGATTTGTAAATTTGCCCATTTTGATCCTCAATGTATCATCCCTAGTCTAACGTGCAAATGGAAAGAGTGAATCAAATACTTGAGCAATATCTCTGTTGTTATGTTTCAGATCAGCAGGATTGTTGGGTTTCATGGGTCCAGTTGGCCAATTTTGCATATAATAAACATTGCCAATCATTGATGGGTATGACCCCTGTCAGAATTTTAACCAGATAAATTGCTCCAGTGTTTATTGTTATTTGAGATGAAATGGCCAATCCCAGCGGAATGGCTCATCAACTGAATTTTGTGGTGTTTTACATGATTTCTGATAGTTGCTCCCAAATTTAGTTGAGCTGAATTTATTATTCACCAAGATTTGAAGTTAAGATTAGTTGGAGCCAATCGCTGGCCTGAATTAGTATATAGATCACTGGTGATTAGTAGCTGAGGATGATCCATTTATATATATATCCAAATAATGTCAACGGAAACCAATGATCCCAAGTTTGAGGCAGCTGAGGTTGTTTCCTTTGCCTCATATTTAATAAATAAATATCTTCTGAGAAAAGCAATTAACCAATTGATCAACTACAAAGAGTCAAAATGAGTTATTGGCAAGAAGCTGATATGTTTCAAGTACCCAAGCAACCAAAGCTTCTTTCAAGCACAATTACTAAGTTGAATCTAATTTGATATTTCAATATACTTAATTATTATATGGCTCACCAGCGACTGAATGCTGATGATTATCCAAAACTAATGTTTGTACATCAGGAAGGATAGAGCAAGAGGTTGACACCAGGGAAGAGAGAAGCGCAGTGAGAAGAGAGAGTGGTTGTCTGGAAGAACCAGTGATGAGCCAATAGATTGGTGATGGGTGCAATAGCCCTTTTGTGAATATAAATACCTAGTGTTTCCCTCTCAATAAATATCTACTTTTTCCTAATCTCCCTTTTGATCTAAGCTTATATTTATTCTTGTTGGTTAGGTTAGGCTGGGGAACTTAAATGGCACAGGTGACACACCAAGGGGTCAGCCGGTGCTACTGGCCCTGTTGCCTAAGGTGAAATGGCAATGGTCAGCCAGTCTCCATACTGGTTGGCCTGCCTGCTAACAGATCTTACTATCATCAGAAAAGCGTTTTTCTGACAACCCCATTTTTCATGAACCATGGATTCAACCCTACATTGGATGGAGGTTTCAGGGGTGAAGTGTGCCAAAGGTGGATGAGATAGCCCACACCATAGCGGACATCAGGAAAATATTATGGGGGAACTTGAAATGAGCAATTGCACATCAGAAGCATCAAGTGGACCAACAAAGAGTTCTGGATCCATATTTGTTCCTTGGGATTAGTGTTAGTGGCGGCAAATAACTACGGTGTGCCAGTGAAGAGTTGAAGCTTGGCTCAAAGTTTTTGGGCCCATATAAAATTTTTGGTGCTATCAATAAGGTCACTTTAAAACTGGAGCTATCAGAAGGGTATAAGGCCCATCTGGTAATACATGCTTCACAACTGCACTCTTTAAAGAAAAAGAATCACATGACTGGGACTGTTGAGCCCTCACAATTAGGAAAGTCAGTAATATGAGGTCAAGCGGATACTGGGTGCACCTTGGGTGAGAGGCCTGTAGAAGTTATTAGTGAAATGAAAGGGGTGCCCAGTGGAGGAAGTGACGCGGCATAGGCTGGAAGTATGCGTGCAGTGTCCAGAGAAGGTCTAGAAAATTTTGGGCCTCACAGGGGGGTGATGTAACGGATCAGGTGCAGCCTGGTCCACACATTGAACTAATTAGCAAAATCTTGGATTCTGCTGAGAAATTAAAGGTCAATTAAGATAAAATGAAATCAACAGAAAATAAGATTGTGAATTGAGGTGTCAGATGTAAAAAAATTTATAAAACATTAGCAGAGACTGATCTGGCAAAATGTGACACTGATGTCTTAAATTCTATACGTTATGATCAAATGGGATGTTGAGACTTTTTAGACAATAATATGATCATTGATTGAAAGCTCTGGGTAAAGGAGCTTAGTTAAGGGTTTGCAGTGCTATAGTAAAGGAAAGGTGATAACTAAGAAATTAGTCTCATCTTCTACAAAAAACTTGATATTCAGTTAACTATGCTAGCATATCTAATTGATTATAAGATACTTTTTCTTATATATTTATTTAAGAAAACAAGTTCTGGAGAATGAGCTCAACTTGAAAGCTAGGCCAAGCATTGGTCTCATTCTTGGCGCTGTCCTGGGCCAGACCCTGCTGTTGGCATGCAGTGTCACTGGGACCATCATTTTGAGAATATGTAATGACATCCTGACATTGCGCGCAGATTCAAGGATGGGTCTCCGCAGGCTTATCCAGGATGTGGTCAGTGACCTGGCTTGTTAGAGCAATGGAAGATGAAGTTTAGACTAGCCTGCCGTTTAGATGCAAAAGCACCCAAAAGGTGAGCTAGAATTCCAGAGGTATTGCCATGTAGACAACTCTTTAATTGGTTGGGAGATGGTTGACAAAGGAGCGCCAACAGGCTGCAAATGAAACAAACAATCCAGTAAAGAACCCAGCTATTGCATCCTTAAGGCCAATGGGCCTGGGCATAGGGCGTTGTAAAATCAGGGAAAAATTCACAGAGGCCTTGACATGATAAACCCAAATGACCAAAAAGAGAGTCAAAGTTAACAATATTACTGAGAAGCTAGTTAATGCAAGTCCCGCAGGGCCTCATTGTAGATATCATGGGGGTTTGGCAAGAAAAAATGAACTTGAATAAATAAATTTGAGTTCAGGAAGAGCCTTAATGGATTTAAAATGATAGAATTGACCATCAATTTTTCAATGTGTTACAACTGTTTAAATAGATTATTAATTTGAAAAATAGCTTGGGAAAACATGGGATAAGGCCCTCAAGATTTGACCTAATCTGGCAAACTTTGAGCAGGATAAGGAAGGAGAAATGAATTTAATTTTAACTAATATATACATTATTGGTGGTGGGCTAAGTCACTGTCAGTTTGTCCACAGATGCCCAAGTTGTGGATTTTCTGCAGTTCCGCTGACTGTAGCAATGGCATCTCACCAAACATGCAGCAGGAACCTCCTAAGGCCACCCCACATAGGAGCAGTCCCAAGGGTTTGGGAACAGGTTTGGGGCGCCAAATCTACCCACACCTGGTCACTCCAAATTTGTTTGTCCAAGTGAAAAATATTGGACAAAGATTCTGATGTGTCCAGGGTAGGTTTTAAACTTTGGGTTACATTTCCCAATGGCCTGATGCCATTGGCAAGCTTTGCTGACAATTCACCACTTGATACTTCATTATCCAAAAGTACACACCTGTTGGGCTTTGTTGTCAAGTGTTTGTGGTTCCTGGTTCTTGATGTCAAAGTCTCATTGCCATTGACTTTATGTGGTCCTTTTGCCTCATGGAGGTGCCAATTTTCAGATATCTTAGCACATTTTCCTTAACTTAATGTACTAATTTAGCTGAAGTTAATGTGGGGATTGGTGGCAGAGTCTTCAATGGGAGATCTGTTACCCATTGTTTGTCCACCACGTGGGTGAGGTTACCCTGTGAGACAAGAGGGGCAGCTGGACTTTTTGAACCTTTCTTTGATGGGAACGGGAATGCCACCCAGTCCAAGCAGAGGGGGCCTCCCTCAGACTTACATGGCTGGTATAACCCAATTTCTTTATGGCATACTAGCATGACCCCATTTGCTACAAAAGCAAGTGTTTGTGAGTGTGTTTGTGCATGTGATGCTCAGGTAAAACTACAGCATGTAGAGCTTTAACAATTTCAACATAGGTGGAAGTGTAAGTCCAGGGGAACGTCCTCTGTGCATGGATTGGGCAATCTTCTCATTTCAGAATAAAAAGGGTCCAAAGAGGGCGGCTATACCCCTCGTCACCCAGGGTGCATTGCCCATGTGGTAGATGAGTGCTGGGTAAAAGTCCTCCCTCTTAGGATTCCTCCCCTGATACCCTCACTCACCTCAGCTGAACTTGTCTGCCAAATTAAGGAAATCTGCACCAAGATACCAAATCAAAGTTGAAAGGTCCTAAACTAATGGGTTAAAGCTTAACTTCAGAAAAGATATAGTCAAAAAGGGAAAATATGTAATTATCAGCCGGAATTACTGATGGTTTTGACTCAGCCAGCAGTACAATTGCCAATGCCAACCACCCCTCAAAATCGTTGGGGATGATCCCTGATGTGCAGAAGGTATCTTCAAAAACTATTGCAGACAATTTGAAACCCTTATCCAATAAATTGGGAGTTGTGGCTGATGTAACTCATTTGACTGAACAAATGTTCCAGTGACCAGGCATGGGTGGATTGGGCATCCCAAACCTGTTTCCAACCAATTGGGACCACCCCTATGTGGGGTGGCCTTAGGGAATTCACGTTGCTTGTCAGGCCAGATGCCATTGTGTCAACTGATGGAAATGCAGTTGAGCCTCGGTTCAGGCGTTTGAGGTTGAACTGACAGTGATTCAGCCTGCCACTGAATCCTTCAATTTCAGTTCCAATTGAGATTATCTGCCCCCTTCCCCAAAAATTCTCCAGGTTAGGTCAAACTTGAAGGACCTGATCCTTGCTTAGAATCACTACAATCAAACACCCTTTTATCAGTTGCATCACACTGAAAAAATTATTGGTTAATTCTCTTTATTTTCCTTTCCAATAAATTCCTGCTAAAAACTCAATCTTTACTTTATTTAAAATCCTTCTTGCCAAAGTCCTTATAACTTTAACCTGGTGGCCTATCAGTCCCTACACTGGATGGGCACTACCAGTTTTGATGATTACAATCACTCCCACCATTGTCAACTAGATTCAAAGTGCAAGAAACTTCTGGCAATTTAACCCCATCATTAAAACTATCCGCCATCAATACACTAGGATCTTTTGGCTTTACATCCACCATTTCTGAGTGTCATGGTCACATGACATCATAGTGAAGATTAACCCCAAGGATAAGGCTGGGTGCCAGGAGTCCCATAAGGTGAAGTTACAGGCCCTCCCTGACCTTAGGCATACCCTAGACCAACGCGGGGTATGGGCAAAATATTCCCAGATTGGTACTAGTGGGGTGCCAAGTGCCCAGCCCCTTACTACAGCCCAGGTGTTGAAATGAACAGTCTACATAATGAACACAGACGGTTCAGTTTAGTTTTTTGAGGAACGGGGCTTTAAAACCCATTCCATTTACAAAATCACACATTCAGGTTGAATCCAACTTCAAATGATTACATGAGTGAAGTCAGTTTTGGCGTATTCTACCAATCTGGATGGTAGCATGTGCCTATTGGTGGGTCAGTGCTTGGGTCCACTTATGCAAACCCCTTATTCCACCATCAATATTTGAATATGGTTTCCTTGACCAACATTCCTTGTTGGTCGACTTCTATAATAAAATTCCCCCATTTTTACCATTTTTTTAAATGTTATTCCAAATGATCCTGTGCGCGGACCCCTTTGAGGAGGTCTTGCGCTCCATTAACCTTGCCATTTTGGACACAGTAAGATTATCTCCTCGTGCACCATTGGTTCGTCCAGGTACCCTCCAACCTGGGTCATTTACCCCTTCTCTCAGTGTGCATTGTGACAGTTTTGAATGGATACCTATCACATTTCTTGGCTTGAGTTATTATTGCTCCAGCACCCTCTGCTGGGCAATAGTAGCTTTAGTATTAATGGCTAGTTTCCTTGCGTTGGCTTTGTGCATCATGCACCACCACGTTGGAAACAGGAGAGTTATAGACACTCCTCTTACACTGAGCAAGGATCCGCCACCTTGTCTCTACCATCATATTAAACCCACCCACCATCAACCCTGTAGAAGCCAACCTTTGATACAATCCCCTGAAGCAAGGCCCCCAGTGTCTGGGGTTATTTCCATTTGGTTTGTTTTCATGTTTTTTTCATGTTCATCTTACACCAATGAGCTGTTGTTTCCCAATTTGCAGCTATATACAACTTCATACAAGTGGCAATGCCACTAGCATTCTGGCTTGCTTTTTGGGTGCTTATGCATCCCAACTGTCAGGCTGGTCTAAACTTCTTCTGACATTTTCATGACAGGAAGGGAGTGGGTTCATGTGCACCTCAAAGCTAGATTTTTAATCCTATATTAAAATTTAAAAGATTTACATGCAAGAAGTGAAAATTTTATATGTTTTTAATGGAGATCAGTATATTGTTGCAGCTGAGCAGTTAGATATTTGGTGATTTGATAGTCCTTAATGGTTTTGCTAAGCAAGAGGCGTTTTAGGGTGAATCAATGGGTTGAATAAAGTTTTAGCTGAGTGGTTGGTGGGTCTATATCAATTTGTTAGGCTTAATCAGTTTTTTGAAAAGTAGTTAGTAGTTTTTGGTTGATATGATAGGTTTGTTTACTCCTAAATTTATTGATGCTATATACCAATATAAAAAGAAATATAATTACTTACTTTTATCAGTTAACAAAAAGCCACAAACAATTTTGGGCAAAACAGGCTATTGATACTATAAAAACTAAACATCTACTTAATAAAACTCTAACACTAAATGACAGACAACATGCAGCCTAAACTGGTGGGTCTAGAATCATGAACTTTGCACAAGAGTTCCTTATATAATGCAGGTTAGCACTAAGAAAGGATTTTTGAGATTTCATAGAATTAAAAATTTATATGTAACAAGTGAAAATTCTTTATGTTTATAATGGTAACTGGTATAAAATTATGGCTGAATAGTTTTATATTTGGTTGATTTGATAGTTATAGTTATGTTAACAAACCCATTGATTTTAACCAATCAAATAAATTACTTTAACCTCCAATGATAATATTAGAGTGTTAATACTGTGGATTGTCTATTTGTTGCTTTTACAGATATTATTAATGCATAGTTAGATATAGCATTATTAAGAAAGTTATATTCAACTATAGATATAAACCTAAATATCATATCAAATATGCAGATTTAATAGTAATACTTATCTTAGTAATTATATTCTCACTTAAACAGCTGAAAACAGCAGATTTACAATTTTATATTTATTTGGGGAAGGTCGACCAGAGGACAAGCACTTTCAATATAGTGAGGTAACTAATGAAATTTGACAATTAAAGACACCCCAGAGGGTTCAAGGCCCCTCTTGTTGTCTCCAGAATCACCAAGTTTAGGACGGTAGGAAAGGGGGATCATGCTGGCTTATTCTTGGATGTAGCATGTGTGAAGAAAGGATCAACCTTTAGGAACTATATGGGGAACCATGTGTTGATTGTCCTTCTGTTGTGGGGGTCATGTGTCCAAACAGCCATGCTTGGAAATGTTCCAATATATGGCTGTGGAAGCGATGGATGGCTTCTTGGATTGTAAGTGCTGCTCCTGTGAACAATTCCAGTACCATTGTATGTATCGTTCATAGTGCTATTGCTACTATTAACGCCCTGAGAGATGGGTGGATAGGAGAGTCCATGTTTATAGTGAACATGTTCCTTGATAAGCTGAATGGTTGTCCATTTTCTTGGCGGAATAGGCACATGCCTTTTTTCATACAGCCACTGATGTTGGGCATTGTTCTAAATGGTAAATTAGGCTTCCATGCTGACCACATATAGTACATGAGGTGTGAGTGGCATTTGACCGTTCAGCTGTTTGGTATACTCTCCTCATGCACCTCCATACATGTGCTCTTATCCTGGGTTAGAGTAGAGGGTGATGTGTGTATCTCCATACTCTTCTTTGAGTCTCCAGGTTGTAGGGTATGTCCATATGGTCCAGGTAATCTATCTGGGCTATGGTACTTGGGCTTTTACTTATTATATTGTCTGTGACTATTTGATCATTGATCTTCTGTCTGTGAGTTATCCTTGGGCGTCCTCTGTGACTGGTTTGATTGTTTATGTGGATCCGCCATGTCGCTCTTCTCATGGATAGGAGTATTTATTTGAAATGTGCAGGAGTGCTGTGTAGTCCTGCAGCTGTGGGATGGGATGCCAGATAACTGATTAATGTGTTCAGGTGATCTGGGTTTCTTAATTGGAGTGCACGTGTGAAGTTATATCTTGCTGTTCTGGCCCAGTGTGTATCTGGAAGATCCGGGATAGTCACTTGAGCTATCCAGGATCCCAGTATATGGGTTGCTTGCTCTACGTAATTAGTAAGCCCCATACCTCCATTCTTCTAGAGCCAAATAGGGTTTCAAGGTGTACAGGGGGCTTGTGGTTGGACCATAGCCATCCTTGTAATAGGGCGTGGATTGTGTTAAAGAAGGATGGTGAAAAAGTGATTGAATGGGCCATGAACCATATGATTGATAGAATCATAGAATTGGCTACCGTGACCCTTCCTGTTAGACCTGTTTGGTGTCCATGTAAGGAGGCAATGCGTTTTGTTATTTTGTCTAGTAGTTGAATTTCCATCATGGAGTTGGCATAACCTCCTGCTTCCAGCCATACTCCCAAGTGACGAACAGGGCCAGCTGTTGGCTTGGTGGTGAATAGAAGTTTCAGTGAGGTCATTGCTAATTTTTGCCTCCTATGTCTGGTCAGGAGTCTTGATGTTGTATTAGCTTGTAGGCTCTGGGTAGATGGCATCCACTGGGTCTGATGTTTCCCCAGGAGTATAATTTCCGTTTTCTCAGTATTAAGTGATGTGTTACTTATGGCTGAATAGTCTTGTATTATTTTCTCAATTCTGCAAGCGTCCTGATTGTTGGATATTCCCACCACACAATCATCAGTGAAGGCCATCATTTTGACTGGTGGTTAGCCCTTGACATTAATTCCCTTGAGGAGTGTGTTTGTATTTTGGATTAGGGGGTCTAAGATAAAGTTGTTGAGTAGAGGGCTTAAGGGGTCTCCTTGTTTTAGTCCTCTCTGTGGGATAACTGGGTTGGTTAAGAAGCCTGCTCCCCGCACAGCCATGGTAGCAGACTCTATAAACAACATTACCCAGTTTATAAATCTATTTGGAAGCTTGAATTTTTGAAGGCAGGCCCTAAGATAGGTCCAGTTCACCCTGTCATATGCCTTTTGTTGATCTAAAAGACAAGTGCTCCAGAGGTTTTGAACTGGCAGACATTTGCAACTGTGTGGATGTTTCCCATATGGATCTTCTTGGAACAAATCCATATTGTGATGGAGATATTGCATCAGTTGCAATTTCTCCTAGTCGTTTAGCCATAATTTTTGTGAAAATTTTTGTATCTGTGTTGGTTAAGGAAATTGGGCGCCAGTTGGATAGGTCTAATCTGTCTCCTTTCTTAAATAAAGTGACCATGCAGGCTTCTTTGCCTCCATGTAGGAGGCATGTTTCCATAATACACTTGTTCATTGAAGCTAGAAGAACGTTAGAGATGTTAATGAAATATTTTATGTAAAATTCATAGGGAATCCCATCAGGTCCAGGGCACTTCCCTCTTGGTGCACCGCATACTACTTCCCATAATTCCTTGCATAATACTAGGCTGATTAAATTATTATTTTGGGCCGCGGTGTCAATATGTGCGCTTCTAAGGAATTTTTGATTTTTTCTGGTTCAGCCAGCTCAGATTTATACAATTTCATAAAAAACCTGTGCACTTCAATCATGACTTCTTCAGGTGTTTCCTCTATGGATTTGTCCAGTCAATGGACCTGAGTACAAGCTATTGTACTTTTCCAGGTGTGGAATTAGCGGAAAAAGTAGCTCAAGCAAGTTTCTCCATCTCTTATGTTTTTGCCTTTATATTGGACTCCAACTTGGTGTTGGTGTTTGCGGATTAGGGTGTTTAGCTGAGAAGAAACCTCCGCCCATTTGAAACCCCATCCAGGGCTGTATCCCATGTTTGGTACGGTGTTTTCTATATGGTCAATTTCAACCAAGGTGTGTTTGATAATGGATGAAACTGCCCTGTTTCTTCTAGATGATGTATGTTAATTTGTTGGGTTGTTGATTTTTTGAAATTTTTCCAAGTGATTAGTGGGTCTGAGCAAAAAAGTGTTTGAAAATCCCAGATTGAGGATATTTCCTCCATCCAGGATTACAAATTCTGAGTCAGCTAAACTTTCTGGGCGTATTCTGCACCATCTGGATGCTTGGGTACTTGGTTCCGCTGGTTTTTAAGACACTGAAACAAGCCAATGGTTGGAAAATTCGATTTTTGTAGTTTTAATTTTTGAATTTGGTGACAGAAAATTACTGGTGCAAGTATTAAGTCTATCCTTGACATAGAGACAGTGTACCATTGTGTACATGTGGGCGTGTCATGTTTTGTATCAGGGGTTGCCTTTTTGGCAGTGGGTCATATAGTCCCAGGGTGGCCTTTAGTACGCGGAGTTCCACTTGCCCTTGTGGTATTTCCATTGTGTATGGCCATCGGTCCATCTCTGGGTTAATCCAGCAGTTCATGTCTCCCATTATGAAAAAATTTGCTGTTAAATAAGTTGTGTTAGGGATGTAAAAAATTATCTTCAGTCATGTGCACCATTTGGGGCGTACACACTGGATATTGTGTGCACTTTAGTGTGCCATGAGAAGTTTATGGTGAGTATGCAGCCATCCAGAAATGAATTTTTATTAATAAACTTAAAGTTTTGGTTCATGCATACTATCATCCCACAGTGGAGTGACCAAAATGATATTGTTGAAAGGAGCATGTCTTCCTATGCCTCCTCCTCTCCCAGTGTGGACAGTGGGTTTCCTGCACCACCAAGATATCCACAGGTGGATTTTATAGCAGACTCAACTTCTTGGCCCAGGACGTTAAGGCCTTGAGTCCCACTATGTTTAACATCCCTATCTCTACTGAGATGCCTGATGCGCCTCAGGAGCGGTTAGCAGGGCCCCCTGGCCCTACTCCCTCACTCACATTGCTCTCCACTGCACCTCTGCTGTGGAGAGCATAACTATGAGTAGGAGTTGGGGTGTATTCTGCCCCTTTCATCACCGCAGTTTTCACTCCTCTCTTGGCTTTGCTTGTTTTCAATATATTATTGTGGTGCACTTGTGTGTTTTTATTGGCCACATTATTTTCTTGCACATTCCATTGTTGATTTTCCTTTCTGATTGGGTTAAATTCTGCAATTTTGGGGGTACACTGAACCCCAATTTTGCAGCATTCATTTACAAATCAGGTTCCACCAAATTCAATCTGGTCAGATTGGGTGTATGGTTTTCTGCGGGATCTGATTGGTTCATTGACTTGAATTCCTCCATATCTTCCTGGATCTGCTCCGGCAATATGGTTGATTCCGCTGAGGCCTTTGCCTTGGCTGCGGCCAGCTTTTGAGCTTGTTTGGCCATTTTTTGTTCTTTTGGGAAATAGAGTCAATTATTTTATATTGCCCATGTTCTTCCCAGTTGAAATCTTGTGTAGTATCCATGATTTTGGCATACTCTGAGTCATCTTCGCATATTTCCTCCTCACAGAATTCCATTTCTCTCAGGCCTTCTTTTATGGGGCAAGCATGAATCTTGTGTCCAAAGGCCTGGCAGTGGTTGCATATGGGGGGTGCGCTTTCCACTGTTGTGCAGAACAGCTGGTATTTTTTCCCATCAATGGTGAAAAATGCTATATGAGGGATTTTTGTAATATCCTCTACTATATCCTGGTTCAGTGAAATAATTGCTATTGTCTTTTCTGTGCTAAGGGTTGGCATCAGCTGGAATCTTTGCATTTTGAATTGTTTAATTTCTCTGTAGGCTTCTAAGCCTTCTTGGAGATATCTTTTGACTACTGTGCACACCAGTGTGGTCAGAAGATATTCAAAAATTATAAAAATGTCTTTGGATTCAGTCCAATGGGTGCATTTGGTGAGTACCAATTGCTGTCTTTTGGAAAGGTCAAGTGCCACTCTGACCTTCACTGCTTTGTTCACTTCTTCCACAGTTTCAAACCCAAGATCTACCCAATCTCTGCAGATAGTATGGGTTGTTAAGTACACTGCATGCAGGAAAATTTTATGATGGGCTTTGCTGAACTTTTCTCACATTGTCAGTGTTTCTACACCCAGGAAAACTCATATCCCATGTTCCATCGATAACAGTGGTTGTGATTAGGATACTTCCATATAGCTGCAGTATTTTACCAAAAAAATAATAAAACCTGCAGGGGGCACCACCTCAGGTTTTTTATTTTTACTGAGATTTTTGTTTGTACCTGTGCACTTGGTACCTTTGGGTGGTGCAGGTCTGGGTCTACTGCCCTTTATCATATTTTCCCAGCTCTTCACTTTATTATTCATACTTATCTCACCTGATATTGATTATCAAATTGTGCTGTTTGAATCAAATCTTATTACTAAAAGTGATAGTAATTGGAAAGAAAAGTTCAGATTTATAATTTTCAGCACAAAGATAAGCATTTTAATAGTTTTCAATCATTTTGTAAAAAGGTTACTAAATAATTGTTTTCATTATCCCACTTTAATTGCAGAATTTTAATTTTAAAGTAAAGGTATGCACTTTAATATTCTTTGGTATTTAGGAAAAATATTCACTAAACATTTGTTCTTATTAGTTTAAAAACAAAAAGTAGATTTTAGTTAATAGTTTTATTAGATATTTGATCCCATGATAATATTTTTTGTATTTGAGGTGCAATATTGAGATCATTTTAAGCAAGCTTTCTAATGGGTTTGCTTATTTTTAATACCTTTAGCTTCTAATTCTGTAAAGTTATTAGAAGTTTGTTTCCAGTATGATCATCTAAATTTGATTTGTACATCAGTATCATTCTAAGGTAAGATTATTTGATGGTTAAACTTATTTTTCTCCAAATGTTTATTTTTAGTATTCTCATCTGTGATCATCTGAAATAACTGTAAATTTTTTTAAGGTGAGTTTTGCTTTTTACTTGGTAATTTTTTTGTAATTTTATTAATTTTGATTTCAGCATAAACCATTATAATTGTCTATGCTTAATATCTTTATCAGGGTAAGTTATAATATTTTTGCTTGGTCTATTAAAAATATTAATTTTGTATATTTTGATTTCACTATAAACTTTTATTATCCTAAATATTTGTTAATATCATTTAAGGTAAGTTTTGACCTTTTCTACTTGATCTATTATATAAAAAATGAATGTTTATTTCTGTTTATTTGTTTGCAATGTATGTGTTCCTATACCATTTATCTAGGTGTGATAAATCTTTAGTGAGTTGTGTGCATGCCTGCAAAGGTTTCTGAGTTTTAAAAAAAATTTAGTTAAATAAAAAGTTCTATATATAACAAGTGATAAATATATCTTTACTGTTAATCAGTATATTGTTACAGCTGAGCAGTTTAGTATCTGGTTGATTTGATAGTTAAATTGTTTTGCCAAGCGGTTGATGGACATTTAGCTTATTATTTTAATTTTAATTTTATTCGAGGTGGGCCGACCTGGGGACGATACCGCACCGATTAGGGAAGTGAAGAAAATGGGAAAGGAGGATAAAACCCGGAAAACCTCCATGCGCGGCGTATGATAGGCCAGGAACTCCATGGACCGCCTTTGCTATTTGTTATCTCGGTTCGGGCATTGGCGCGCAAAACCAACACAGTCAAAATCGTCCCCTACCCAAAGTCCATTACCGGGATCGACATTTAGCTAATTATTAAGTTCAATAGTTTTAGTAAGAAATTAGTGATTGGTTGATCTGATAAGTTAATTGGTTCTGGTAAGTTGTTAGTGGTTTTTGGTCGCTTTGATAAGTTTGTTTTGGTTTTAACAAGCAGTTGGTGATTGGTTGCTTTGGTATATTCAATAGTTTAGCTAAGCGGTTTAGTGGTTTATCTATATAGGGATAGTAAAACTGATGTTGCAAGCGATAGTTAAAATAAAACTAAAATGATGAGTGATGTAGTTATCAAATTTATGTAAAAATTATCGTGTATCTGCATTTACTTTGGTCTAGCCTTGAATAATAAGATGTTATGTTCTGATTTTTTGAGTGGTTTTCAATCGAGTTCAATTTATGCGTTTACATCTTAGGATATGTTTCAAATTTTAAATTTTATTCGAGGAGGGCGACATTAGAGATATGTTAGCTTGACTTAATTTTTGTTCATTTTTAAAAGTAATTACTTTATTTGATTTTCCTTATTTTGACTCTAAAATACATGTTTAATTTGTTTCCCCTAATTTATAAAATATCTGTGCCAAGTTAGGTTAAATTTAGTATAGTAGTTTAAAGATGATGTCATATATATACACATAATGATTTTTATAGAAATGCTTTGGTTAGTAGTTTGGTGGTATTTGATTGATCTGATAGGTTTAATATTAATTGGCTAAGTGGTTGGTGCTTTTTGGTCAATTTGATAGATCTAATGGTTTTGGGTAAGTGGTTGATGGTTTTTTTATTGATTCAATATTTAAATTGGATTTAGCCAAGTGTCGATGAATTTATATTGTTTTGATAAAACTTAAATTTATTTGACCGAGGTGTTAGTGAAATTTGGTTGTTGCTAACGTTAAATTGGTTTTGGCCAAGTGGTTGGTAGTTTTAGGTTGATTCGATGGGTTCTTTGGCTTTGCTAAGTGGTTTAATAGTATTAGAGTAACTCAATAGTTTCAATTGGTTTTGGTTAAGGGGTTGGTGGTTTTTAATTGATTTGATAGGTTCAACTGTAGGTAAGCAGTTGGCGATTAATTGGTCTGATATGATCAATGGTAATAAGTAAGCAATTTCATGTTATCTATAACTAGCTGTACCCGGCCACGCGTTGCTGTGGCTCAATCTGGTTAAATGGAAAAGAAAGAAAAGAGAAAGAATACTTTCTAATAGCAAAATTTACCCGGCGTTGCTAGGGTTTATTTATAAGCTCACATTGTAGCCTATAGGCTGTGCCAATGCTAATCTGGAGCCACTCGGACCAACAGCTTCGCTGTTGGTCCGAGTGGCTGGTGAGCTGATTATTCTAACTTTAATCTACTTAAAACCCTAATAATGATTTTTATTTAGTTTCTGGTGAGCAATTTGGTGAATTATTCGATAATATTCGCCAATTTTCACCACTCGCCCAAATTGATTAACCAAAGCAGACGATTAGTTTCAGTTGAGCAATTTGGTGAATTATGAGATATGTTTGCAATTCTCACCACTTGCCCAAATAGATTAAATCTGTCAGACCCGATAGTTTCAGATTTGATAATATTCAATTCTCATCCACTCACCCAAATAAATTGAGATTATCAGACTCAAAAGTATCAGTTGTTAGTCAGTATGTCAGTCAGCGAATATGTTTTATTAAGTACATTGGTAGATAGCCATCAATAAGTTCAGAACTATTAAACCTATCGAATATTCCAATCTCCAACCACTTAGGCTAAATTAATTAAGCCTGCCAAATTAACTAAACCATCAATCACTTACCTGAAACAATTGAGCCCATCGAATCAACCTAAATCCGCCAATCATTCAGCCAAAACCAACTAACTTATCGAATCAACCAATCACTAACTACTTTATTAAAACCGTTAAGCCTATTAATCAACCTAAAACCACCAACCGCTCGCCAAAACCATTTAAACTATCGAATCAACCGAATATCAAACTTCACAGCCGTAACAATATACCGATTTCCATTAAAAACATATAAGAGTTTCACCTATTACATATAAAACTTTCTGTTTTATTATGAAAATAGAAAACCCTTTTTATTGCACATCTACAGTATCTATTGAATATCTATGTAAAGTTTCATCTTTCTAGGCCTTGTCATTGTTGAGATACAGTGATGAGTGAGTGGGCTTTCATGTTTATATATAGATATAAAATCTAAATTAATCAATTCAAATTGTCTGGTAATAAATAAACCTGAGTAACGCTGGGTAACTCTATTAGTATCAAACAAAATTTGGATCGATCAGCCATCAGCTTGCTTCCCTCACTTTTAATTAGGCTAATCTAACCATCATTTAAGTAATCTAACCATCTCAGTCATCGTTCTTTTAAAAGTTAAATGTCAAATCACAATGATGATATCAAGCATGAAAATAGATAAAATGTTAATCCTTTTGAATTTGCTCGGTATCGATTTCGAGCGATTTTAGAAACAGATCGATTTCCACCACCGCCTCACCGCATCAATCTCCAAATTTATATCCTCGGATCTACCACCTGCTGCCCCAGTATGGGGCAGCAGTGCTCCACCCGCTAGCGTTTACCACCCAGCAGGCAAACACATGTGGACTGGCTCATCCAGTCTGCCAAATATATCTGGCCACTATGCCCCCTAAGGGACTTAGCACTCCACCTTGCACAAACCCACTTAACCCACCCCTAGCCCTACCCTGATCTAATATTTGCTTTTGCCACCATATCAAGTACAGATATCTCTTCCTGTACGCTGACAAAGCAATAATCGAGCTGGCAGTGGCCATCTTTACACCAGCAGGGTTTATTGACTTCTGTCCATACAAGGGCTATTTTGATATGTGATTCCCTACCAAAGAGGCCACATCCACTGCAGCAGCTATGCAATTAATTTATAAAACCCCCATTACTACCACCTGAACACACCTCCTAGATGATACCACACTTGTGGTAACTTTTGCAAACCTCCCCTCACACCTTCCCCCTCAAACACTCTATGAGGAGTTGATGACAGGGTTGGCCATATATGGTGAAAACCCTATCCTCCAATTCATTCTCCCAAGTGGTGCTGAACACCTTGTGGCACCTCAGGCAATGGCCACCATTACCCTGCACCAGCTGAACATGGCCCAGCATATCCTACTACCACGTGCCTGTATCTCATCAGCACCTGACCATTTCTTTTGGGCCCACACTGATAACGGTCGCACAATTTGCCCCCTTTGCTATGAATTGGACCACACCAAAAAGGTATGCCAATATAATTTATACCCTGCGAACAAGGCCAACTCCACCTATGAGGCCACACCAACAGCATTCGAGTGGGGATTTTAGCTGCCCCTACCTCCACAGGCCATGTACTCGAATCAGAAGCAAAATCTAGTACCTCAAACCCAAGCTAGCCAATGTACACCTGTGCCAACCAATCAGGAGCAGGATTGGACCCATGTTCAATCCAGATCTCCTACCTCAAAACCTACCCAACCAAAATCATCTACAACCCAATCTTCCCAAATCAACCAACCAAATCCCTGGAAATTATTGGATATAGTAACTGAATCGAGTGAAATTGTCCCACCACCGCGTTACCCATTTGATTTAACCCTTATCTGAATTCAGACTTTGACGCCCCAGCCACGACCAACTGATATGTCCACAAACCCAAAGCCTTTTTCCAAAGTGACCACCAGCTTGCCAAGGCTGCGGTGGCCAACCCCAAATCACTCCTTACTCACAAAATGTGTGCAAAATCCATCACAGAATTTAAAAAAGGGCTGTACCACCCATCATTCCCCTCCGATTTTCCTCCTACCACAAAAGAGGAAATCCAACAACTATATGAAACAGCCACCACCTCTGTCAAGTATGTCGCAGAATTGGCAGAATTTTCCATATCCACATGCACCACAAGAGCCAATACTACAAAAATGGAACATCTTCTTGACGCCCACATCCAGGCTGAACACCACATTGTCAAACTCATAGAGGCTTTAAT